>JAZHYW010005191.1:0-80600 GCA_037355805.1 Ixodes ricinus | reverse complement strand
TGAATCACCCAGTATAGGTGGCGTTCAACTGGCACACCCCAGAGAAAAACCAAGGAATAATTTGGGCTAGGGTTCGCTTTTGACGTGCAATAAAAAAACTCTGTTACGAGGCGTCTTCCCCGCAACGGACTTTTTTCGAATTGAGGGCACCTTGGACGGCGTTTGAACTAGTGATACAAAAAACTATCAATAGTACTACCGATACCATCGATGGTGGAAGGGAACTTTAACTATCGATAGTGAAAAAACTATTGACATAAAAATAAAAATTGATAAAATTTATAGTGCTATCAATGGTCGACTATCGTAAAACTATCGATCGATAGTCGACCATCGTAGAACTATCAATAGACAACTATCGTAGGCTCGATAGGATACTATGAATAGTCGACTATCGTGAGATTTCTTATAGTGGAATATCTAGAAACTATCGATATCCAACCATCGTAATGCTATCGATGGGGTTTTATTGGGTGACGGACGAAGAGCGACGCGGAAATGCCGTCTAGATCGTAGAAAAACGCAACTGCAATCAGGGACTTCCACATAATCATCGAGGAACAATCTAAAACCTATTGGAAAACAATCACAAAACGATAGAAATCATCCTTACAAACTACTGACAAAAAGTAATCAAACATTTATTGTATACTATTGAAAAACTATAAATAAAAGATATCAAGTTGATACGTTGGCGAATATTGTTTTGCTGTTTTAGTTTGCTTTCCGGGGTGTGCACTTTTCTTTTTATGAGATCAATCAGAAAAATGGATATCCCTGTCGCCCCTCATATGTAAACTATACATGTGTTTCATAAATCCGGAACTCGGTTTGAATATAATTCTAGCGATGATGATCGAATGCGCAGGTATGGGGACATGACTTTACCCGGATAAAAATATAAATGTAAAGATCTTTTTTTTGTTTTTTTTAACAAACAGGTTACGAGAAAGGAAAGAAATCATATTGCCGTTAGGAGTCACAAGCCTTTTTCCCTGAAATAATGCTTCATTGCCAACAATATCGTTACTTAGATCAGAAGAAAGTTTCGTTTTTATAATTTATTATTGATCCAGTTAACGTTATGTTCCCAAACCTATTGTATTTGAAAAATGGAAAAAAAAAGCGTCATTGAGACTTTGTGTTTGTCCGCCCCTTTTTGTCCCAGTCTCGGGTTTTTTTCGAAATGTTTAACCACCACCAGCTCGTTTGCGCCCTTACCTTTTGTTCAGCATCAGTGACTATGTTTTATTGGAACAAACGTTTTATCTGGTAACGTTCAATTTGAAGTCTGCACAACAAAATCTTTGTTACATTGATTCATTCAAATATATTTAGTTATAGATTATGTGACGGCTTTTCTATTTTGATGTTGCATTTTATACCAAAAGGTAAATATTTTCCCAGCCACCGTTATTTAACTCTGCTAAATATAACTGAACAAAAAGTGGCAACACATCACGGCGGGCAATCCTAAGCTCTTTCGTCAACAGCTAATTCCCGTATTTCGGGAATTCGCTATATGATCATCAGGAGAAAAACAAATTAGGATTTCCAGCGGAGTGCTCATTTTCACCTGTCAGTGGTCAAGGCTATGAAAAGGAATGTGTCAATTGAAGAATAAAGGAAACACAAGCGTGAAACAAACTTGCGAAAAGCCTGATGCTAGATGTATTCAGCGAGTGTTTTTTCTAGCTTCAAAACAAACAAAAAGATACTGAGTAGTTTTACAAATGCGGGCATTCTAAAGTGTGAAGCCTGATATTTGAACCCCATATATATATATATATATATATATATATGAAATATGCGCGCAGAAAAACTAACAAACCGCCATTTCTGTTTTACCTTTTAAATTAATTGTGCGAGAATGCAATTCTATATTTGTTTCCTTTCTAATTTATGTTTTTTCCCAAAACCACGCGTGTCTGCCTCTACATATCCGTTGACCTTCCGTTTTTGGGCAGCGCTTAAATTTTACTAACACTCGATAGTTTTTTTAAAGCTCTTTCGATAGTATCGATAGTCGACTAAAAGCTAACGATCGATAGTACTAATGATAGTACTATCGATTGCACTATCGCTAGTACTATCGATACCCAATTATGTAGCGACAATACCATCGATAGTCAACTATCGAGAATTTCCGACATTATCGATAGTTTTGGAAAACTATCGATTCTACCGATAGTCAATTTTTAGATGGTTAAATTGGCACCACTATGTTCGTTTTCACCTCAAAAGCACGCTTTGCGCACTTCTCATACGCCGCGCGAAGTAGTTCCTAAAAGATTTAGAACGTGCACGTCTCCACATAATAACACATATCCACTCTAAAATGCACCTACATATATATTAACCCTATACGCAAAGGGAGAAATTAGTAATTCTCCGCGAGGAGTCTGACTTTTTTTACTGTAGTTCTTGAGGTGAAAACAAGTATAGTTTGAACACAGCGATTAAAAGCTCGTATGCAGGAGCTTTACTCCAAGTCGTGGAGACTTTTAAACTACTGAGTTCTTCTTTAAAACAATATTTGCTTAAAAACTAAAAAATGAAGTTGAAAACAAAAGAAAAAAAATGACCGCATCTCCACGTGGTGAATGATGTTGATTGGGGCGAAGCTCTGGTGGTGCTTGTCTGCGTAGGCGCTGAGCCGCATCATGCGGAGCCTTTCGTTCGTTTTCATCCATGTCAGAAAGAGAATATGTGGTATGGAACGTGGTTATATACGCATTTGAGCATTTGACCGCAGCGCCCTCTCGTCTATAAACGTCGAGCCAATGCATGCAAAGTTTAACGCAATTATATACGCATTTGACCGCCCATGACATCCCCAGCTTTTGAGTTACTACCACATCTCAGAGCCCCCTACTCGTCCCGTAGTCGTGGCCGAGTGGTTGAGGCGATGGACTAGAAATCCATTGGGGTCTCTCCGCACAAGTTCGAATCCTGTCGACTGCGCAAACATTTTTTTCTTTTTTTTAAGAAGACAGATGGGATGGCAATCGATGTGAGCACGGACGACGGACGGACGGACGGACAAGGCTAAACCCTAAGGAGCTTCGCCCCCAAAACAAATATCTTTATGGATATATTTGTTGAGTGTGTTAAAAACGTCTCACATTTTGGCAAGTACGTCATCGGAGTCTAACCAAAGAGGAGGAGGCTCCAGTGTGGTGTACACGATCTGGGACCTAGATAGAGTAGTGAAACCCATAGTTCGGGCCGAAGTTTTCGGAGCGCGCCGATTGGACTCTCGCGACGATGTCACCGCGCTTTCGTCGCCCAAGTCCAATCAGCGCGCTCCGCAAGCTTTCAGCTTCAGCTTAGTGTTTGAAGTGGAAGCTCCTCCCACCCCTTTCCACTTAAGTAGTGCGGACGCTGGAGAGGAGGCGACATCCTCTCCAGCGTTCGCTCTACTAAAGTGGAAAGGGGTGGGAGGAGCTTCCACTTCCTTCTTGACCTGTCACCGAGTATAGGTGAGATAGTAACACGTGTGCCACAGAGCGCGCCCGATCTTGTCCTATTTTAATTTTTTTTCTCCACACCGTAACAAAACGAGGAGAGTCTAGGGCCCCTGGTCTCGTTTAACAACTTGCCCAAAAATTTCTCATGCACATCTTGCAGCACTGTCGGTGGCTATCCTATAATCAACTACTGCAAAGTCCCAAGATCATAAACAATGTCATAAACGCATCACTGCCCTCCGTAGTAAAAGAAAAAAAATAAGAAGGACGAATTGAGAGTTTTGGAGGCGGTTAAGCTATAATCAGTGACAGCTTAAGAAATGCTGGGCGTGGCCTATTATGATAATGCTTCTTGCTTCGTGATTGGTAATGCCACGATCTCGTTGGCTTCGAAGTGATAACAAGGTGCTTGGGTTACGCCACGCACTGCGTTTCTAAGCTCTGAGTGGCTGCGCTTTCATGGATATGCGACACTAACGCGTCGAATTGAGAGGGAACCAATCACACGCGCCCAGTCTCTCTGCTTTTTCCTCTTGTATCTAATCACAGTCGTCATATCTTGACTCGATACGGTACGGTCGGATCCACGTATCCGCGGCTAGAGTCTATAACTAGACCACAAACCAAGTCGATGGCGGACTAACAGTCAACGAAAGCAGGCAAAGAGGACTTGTCTGCCTGCCACCGTCCATCCTGCCACCGGCGAGGTACAACTTTTGCCGTCACGGACTCGAAGGCGTCGGCGCCCACAAAAACCTGAGGTCGTACTCACTGGATCTCGTCGAGGTTCTGTATGCTGAGGGACAGCGTCGCTCCCGGAGCCTCGTCCCGGGTCCGGTTGGAGTCGCAGCTCGGGGCACAGGCCGCCTGCAACGGTACCGTGAAGGATGAACCACCTTGCGTCGTCATCAGGTTGCCCGAACACACGATACCAGTAATCAAACGCGTAACCGCGTAACGCGTTAGATTTTTTTTTGACTACTTATACAAAGTGACGTGTTTTTTTACTGAAAAAAAGAAAAATTAACTAGCATGATGTTGCGTTTTTTCTTCTTCTTTGTTTTGAGAAGGGGGAGAGGGCGGCGCAAAAGTAGCAAGCTACTATTTTTACGAGTAAAAAATCTAAAGGTCTTTTCGGGTCGTACTTTTGATGCCCGAACCGGCCCGATAAAAAGTCGATCCAGGACCCGATCCCATTCCGGAACCCGGTCCGACCCGGCCGGACGCATTTTGCATAAAATGGCCCCACATCCACCCGAGCCCGAATAACTTATAAAGGTGTGCTAATCTAAAAAAAATAAAAATAACTACAAATCGAAAACGATTTAATAAAAATGTCAGCGAATTGAATTTAATTGTCTTCAACTACGAATTGTTTACAATTAACGAGATTTCAGCATGGATACTTTAATGCATCACCATATTTTTTTTATCAAATATAATCACGGAAAGAAACAGTTATTTTGCATTAAAACAATGTCACACACTTCTTTTGAAAAAGGCCCTGATGAGAGGACTTGGGCGACAGATAATGTACCTTGGTGAGTAAAACCTTTGTTTATTAAAATATAGATTGTCGTTTGTTTGTTTTTTGCCATGCTGCTTTTAAAATAAGGAGTGGATCTGTGAGCGTAGCCCAATAGGCTGAACTTAATTGTGATCAATAATTGCCAGTCCAACGAGCCTTCCTTCGGTGTTTTAATCGAGCCAACCGAACAGCTCCATCACGTCAGCTGTTTCTCCTAGCACACCGATGTAAAGCAGTGAAGCTTGAAGCGCGCGTGACGGTGCGTAGCGGTGACGCTTGGCGCCAAAGCGCTTGTGCGAAGCGCTCAAGCTTGACGCGAGAAATCGAGAACTTCTAACGATTGTTCGAACATTCGCGGGTATATACGAATCATGTTATCTTAAAACGGCTCGAGCTTGACCTTTCGTGTCTTCCAAACACGCGCATATCTTTTTTTTTTTTTTAGAAGTTACGTTTACATTAAGCCAGCCTCCACCCTGACTCGACGTAAATATTAAGACTGGTGTCTTTCCGCCTAGCGACATCTTAAAAGTGTCGTGTTGTCGCCGGTCGCGATCCTGGCGGCGTCGCGGCAATGGAGGTGGATGTGGCGGACGCCTGTTCGGGCCGCAGGTCGCTCCCCAGCTTGCTTGACAGTCCACGGAAGCTTTCTCAGCCACGAGCTGGGACGCCGTGACCACCGCGACACTCGCGTTCACTCGTGCTTTTTCACCGGCATTTCTTTGATCGACCGCCAGGATCGCGACATATTTGACAGCATAGCACTCCTGCTTTTGTGACGTCAACTATTGCCATTTTGGAACCATAGAGTTATTATAATGTACGCTGGAGGTTCAAGTGGCGCTAGTGTGCTGACGCAAATTGAAGCAGACAGCAACCAGTCGAAAATTGACTTCCGGTAATGCATTTCTATGAGAAAAAGTGAGTGCATTTTCTCCCTGCGGTCGATCATAAGAGCAAATATCCCGAATAATTCGTACGTACTAGGTAGCTTGGAACATTTCTCAGTCACGCAGACAAGATAATTGGTCAGTTACGGCGTTTTTCTTTCAAATTCATCGCATTGAAAACGGTGCTAAAACGGCTTCGTACGTGTATTTATGTGCACTGTCGGACACTTTTAGGGCGAACACGACGTCGGCGCTTTTCAGTACGAGGGATATACGTGCCAAATGAAAGAAGAACATCCGGAAATTAAGGGAGACGGCAAGAACTACGCAGTAACACTGGATCAGTAACTACCCGTGCATCGATCAAAATAAATTGAAGGCCACGTAATCTATTCCAATTTTAAATAAGTAAATACTGCTTTATTCTTTCTGCTCTGAGCGAAGATGTTTGTTCTACGTTCAAAATATCACCCGCACGCTCGAAATTTTTGAGAACCAGTGCCCGATAAAAGCTCCCCGGCAGAGAAAACAAAACGAAGAGACACCTTCCATAGCCCACGGACTTCATTTTCTACGTTTTGAATGTTTTTATCCGCTCATGCGCGACGAGGTCATTTTCATATAGTGACAGGACTGGCATATTAGCAATATATAGGCGACACCGGAATGCTGGCGAGCCTTGAACACACTGTATATTCCTTTCGATTGTAATTTCGCTTTGAATCGTCGCTTATTTTTACACGCCTGCGGCGGAACACACGTTTGGAACAGAAATGTAGCGAAGTTAAACATTGTTCACTGATGAAGAAAAATGCGCTAACTAAAGCAATTACACTTTTACAGTGTTAATCAAGGTACATACTATTTGGCACGACCCAAACAACCAAAGTGTTCCGTGTTATTTTCCGGCGAAGAGACAAATTCACACCCGTTTTCCCATGGGAATACACAGGAGCACCGCAAAAGTAGACTGGTTGTTGTCTGCTTCAATTTGCGACACGGAAGTCGCATAGACACTAGCGCCAGTTGAACCTCTAGCGTACATTATAATAACTTTATGTTTGGAACCACCTTCGTTGCATGGGCGGGAAAGGAGGCTATTCGCCTTTTTCTCGCGTGAGTTGAAACGCGGTGGCGCCAGTGTGCAAATTGCCCCCAAACACTTACGGTCCTAAACTAGACGGCAGGTTTCGATGTATTCGCGAAATCAAATATACACGCCATCTTCTGGAAATGGCCACTAGTTTATAGCACTGCGAGACTTGATTCGCAGCTATAATAAAAAATAAGAAGTAAAAAAAAAAAGTAGGAAATATACGTGAACTGGAAGCGTGTCGGGGCAACCCAACAGATGGCGTCACTGAGTTTGTTGCCAAACAAAAAAAGGGCGAATGCACGCCAGTCGTAGACGCGTTTTTCGCAAACGTGCTGCATTGCAAGGCCGTTTCACAGAGGGGAGCCTTTTCGCAGAAACCGCGTGTTTGTAGCCACATTGAGATCGCCGTAATCATCCCCCTTTTCCAATGGTAAGGATGATGATGCCTCTCGAACACACCTACTTTGCGGAAAATCTGTCCATGTTGAAACGGCCTCTTAGTTTCGTAACGCAAAGGAACTTTGCTGCAAACAAAATTGCAGTGAAATAATCTTTACTTTACGCAACTGTGTGAAAATACCTGTCAAACTAATATTAGACACCCTAACTTGAGAGTTATAACACACCTCCGTTAAAAATAGTTTCCAAGTGTCACAAGTGAGCTTTTGATCTGACACGGAAAACGTATTTAGATGTATCCTGGATGCAGGTGTTATTTCCTTACCGATGAATGTCTAGAATAAAAAATATATCTGGAAACAACATATTTGAATAAGTTTTTTCACTATACAAACATGGTATAGGCTTACAACCTTTGTCCCATATAACCCCCCCCCCACACACACACACACACACAAAAAGAAGCAAACCCTGTGCACCTCAACACCACATGCTCTATTGTCTCGTCTCCACAATGGCATACGGCAGAGCGCGTATCCATTTCCTCATACTTTTTCCCATAGTTCTCAATACTCCCGCTCTAGCCTCGAATAACAGCGAGCTCCCCCGTGAATTATCATACCAATATTTTGTCCTTATTTCCTGTTTTCGCCCCCCGTACATAGTTGTAGCTCATTTTCCCTGCATTATTTCCTCTTACATCTTTCTCTCGGCTTCTTTTACTTCATTTTTTCACAGAGGTAGTCTGCTGTGCACCAGCACTTGGCTGTTGGTACTTGAATTTCAGTTTTCGGGTTCGGTTTGTCCATTTGGTGTTCAGAATTTTCATGTATAGATGCTTATAGACCTTTCTTGCCCATCTTGTATCTTTAATTGCGTCTAGCCTTTGTTCGTTTTTTTTTCAACTCACTGATCGCCTCTCTAGCCTCGAAAGATGTCCTGCCCATGTCTCCCTGCACTCCTTCATTTGGTGTATTCCCATGTGCCCCCAGTGCCAGTCTACCCCCGCTCCACTGCTGGGTTTCTAAGCTCGACTGGACCTCAGATTTTATGCATAATACCGCGTTGCCAAAAGAAAACCCCGGCACCGTGACTCATTTCCATATTCCTCTGAACCACTTCATATCTATTTCAATTTCATAGTGCCGTATGCTTCATAATTGCTGCATTCCTTTTTTCTTTAGCATATTTTTCTTCCTGTTCTTCTTAGTATTGCTTCCCCTCATTCGGCCATACTATTGGGCATTTATATTTTTCTACGTGTTCTATTAAAACGTCTTGAACTTTCAGTGGGTCCCCCTTCTCACAGTTATTAACTATTATTTCCGACCTGTCGCTACTGATTTTCAAGCCCAGAGAGTCCCATTCCTTGCCACAGATGTCAATTAGCTCCTGTAACATTTCCCCGCTATCTGCTAACAGTACAATGTCGTCTGCGTAGAACATTTCTGGCATAACTTGTTTACTTTTCTGCCTCTTTCCATATATGACACATCCAAACTTAAATTGCACTCTTTTAATTTATTTTCCATTCTACTCAGGTATATCATAAAAACATGTAGAGGTGATAGGGGACAACCCTGTCTCAAGCCTCTTTTTATTTCTGCCGGTTCTGTTATTTTCTTCCCATGTTATAAAGACCTTATTATTTGTGTATACGTGTTGTAAAATCCTAATAAAATGTGCATCTAAATCGTACTTTCTCAGCTGTACTCAGATTTTTCCTGACTCACATTGTCGTACGACCCTTTAATGTCTAGAAATGCAATTTATAACGGCTTTTTACTCATTCGTGCCACCTCTATACATTTAGTGATGATGAATAAGTTATCGTCTAATCTTCTATCTCTTCGGAACCCGTTCTGTAGCTCAACTAAAATGTTTTCTGCCCATTCTTTCATTCTTCTTTTTACTATTTGCATCGCTAGTCTGTACAGGACTAAAGTTACTGTTATTGGGCTGTATGATGCTAGGCTATTCTTATTTCAGTTACCTTTAAATAGTAATCTCACTCTGCTTAGTTTCCAATCCTTTGGGACTTCTCCCCCCATTATTATTTGATCAGTTGCCTGTCGTAACTTTAATTTGATTTTTGTTCCAAGTGTCTTGACCAGTCTCATTCCTACGCTATCTGGGCCTGTCGCCGTTCCAGCAGGTACTTTACTTTCTGCTCTGTCCCATCCCCCGTAGTTGTCTCAGTTGTCTCGTTAGTGTTCTCGTCTTGTGCTGTGTTGCTGTTTGTGTTCCGTCCAATCCCATTCGGTTCAAGTTCTGCGAACGTTGCCTCAATTGTTCGTCTAATAAATTCCCTTGTCTCCTCGCCCTCTATACTTATCCCCTCGTGTGTAGTCAATGAACGATGAAACCCTTCTGTTTTTCTCTCCTGTGCATTGATGTGCTCCCAGAACCTTTTTGCTGCATTTCTATAATTTTGATTTACCTCCATCTTCCACTGCACTCCAACTCTACCAGTCTTGGCCTTGATTGGAGCATATACCCTCTTTTTTTTCCCTAGAATGTACTTCATTTCGATGCTACCTCAGCGAGTGTGTCCCCCTTTTCTTCGTCCATCTGTGTTCCCTGAGGCCTCTTGTCGCCCTGCTATGGCCGCCTTAACTTCACTGTTCCACCAGCTTTTTGGTGTGTGTTTTCCTTTCCTTCCTCCTCTTTGTTTGACTTTGAACTCGTCTAACTTCCTTTTAAAAGTGTTTACTAAATCGTGAAATGTTCATTCTTTCTCCGGTTGTCTGGATACTATAGTCTGAATCCGTTCTGATACTTCTTGTAGTCGGGCATCGTCGATACTTTTTCGTTCAAAAATTTGTGTATCTGGTTCTGCTGTACCAAACTTTATTTTAAGTAGCTTATGATCACTTCCTAAGCTTTTCGTGCCTTTCTCATTTATTTCCATGCCTCCTAATTTGTTATACAATTGGCTAGACACTAAATAGTAAAATCGTTTCTCTCCAACGTTACTGTTCCGTCGCATTTTACTTGGGCATTAACAAGCACTAGATCAAGAGCATCGTAGAATTCTTGTAGCATCGTCCCTGTAGAATCTGTACATCCATCGAAGTCTTTTAAGTGTGCATTCATGTCTCCTATAATAAATATATCAAGAGTGGTGAAAATTTTCCCAACATCTTTGGAAACACACGTAAAGTGCTGTGAATTGTCCTCTCTTGAATCAGTTCCTGTTTTCAAATTTACAAATCCCATGAGGGTGTCTAAACCTCTAATATTACCTTTTTACCACACATGTTCTCTGCAGCTTTCCTTCACCCTTTCCCGTCCCTGTCCTTGCACTAGCACTCCAAATCCGCCTTCTTTCCGTTCCCCTTCACATCGATTGCATCCCACCCAAAAATAACCTGCCAAGTGGGGTGGTCCCTCCATACCTCTAAAATACATCTCTACCAATCCGTACACTCAAAATCTTCATCATTTAATTGTTCCGCGACTTCTTCCCACTTCATTTTATTTGTGCCCCCTTGCATGTTTATAAATCCTAAATTGAGCTGCTTCTTTTTTCTTCTCCTGCGAGGCGAATTCCTCCCACCCTTCCTATTTGCATTTGATCCCTTAGCTACCGGCGGGCTCTGCCGGCTCCTAAGAAAGCATTTGCTATGCAGCCAATCCTCCGCCCCACCCGCATCCCCGCCAGTGCCCCATAGCGGATGCCGTCTCGGCTAAACGGGGGAATCGGACTCTCCTGGTATACCTCCCTATTCACATTCATGACCACATATCCGTTCTTAGAGCTCAGTCTCTTGATGGTCCTGTTAGCATCCTGGACTGCTTCTCTCTCTCTCTGTACCTACTCCTCGGCCCCTCACCTCCGGGACGATGCACATTAAAATGTGCACCCTCCCAGAGGTTGTGAGCCTCAACTGCTTCACACCCTTCTCTATGTGCGTGGCCAGGTCCCTTTCCTTTCTACCTAACACGCCACTCAATCGATAATGTACCACCACAAGGTTTTCCTCCCCCTTGTTCACAGTCAAGATTTCTACTGTCGTGTCCATCGCCTCCTTCATTCGCCTGCCTGGTAGGGCTGCAACCTTTGCTCTCTCTTCTCTCACGACCTTGCTGGCTAACCCCGCTGTGCACCTAGACACATTAGAAGCTCCCTACCACCAACACTCTCTGCCCCCTTCCCTTTTGTTTTTCCTGCATCGCAGGTTTGGTAGCATCGGAGTAGGGGGTGCCGTTGCACCACCGTACTGTACAACGGCCCTGCTGCCTTTGCCGCCACACGAATGTCTATGTCCTCTGCCTTCTCGCTCTCTACAACCGGCACTGCATCAACTGCTCCTCCCTCCGTCCCCTGTCTCTTCATCTCCTGCAGCTCACGTCCCATCCTTTCTAGCTCCTTCCCCACTGCCTCTCGCCCTTCTTTCTCCTTCGTTAACCTCACCTCTAGTTTCCATTCCATTGGAAACTCGCTGTATCGTTTGACTTTTGCGTCGCCTTCACCTCCTCCAGCTGCCCTTGCCAGGCCTCCTCTAGCACCTCTCGCTTCTTTCTCTATCTGTTCAATTCCCGTCCGGATGTCCTTTAATTCCTCCAACTTAACCAACCAGTCTCTTTCTACCCTCTTAAAACCTGTCCCTAGATTTCTGAGCTCAGACTGCTTCTCCCGTTCCTGCCTGGGCTCATCGTTCGGCTCCCTGACCTGCGTCTCGAGCACAGCCCGTTTCTCTTTTTCTTCCTTGAACTCCCCATGAGCTACCCAAACTCAGCCGCCCACTCTCCTTCTACCCTTCTAAGGTGTGTCCACGGTTGCCAGACGGGTGCTTCCAAAAGGCGTTTCCTTCTCAAGGTGGCCAGACTAGCTTTTGAAGAGCGGCTGCTTGCAGGCATGTATATCACCCGATACCTCTTTACTCTACAATTGACCATATAAGCGATGACGTCACAACATGGCGCTCTACTCCGAACAAACCGCTGCTGACAAATGCGGAGGGGCTCGACGTGAGGTTAAATATGGTCTAAAGAAAAGTAAATAATTTTCTTTAAGCATTGTGTCTTCTCAATATCTAATCATGAAGACTTTTTCTATCGTCTCAGTGGCCGAATCCTCACTCACTTCAGTCCGCCTCCCGTCGTTCTAAACGCCATCTAGATTTTCATTTACGAACTATGTGTTTCATAGGGTACGGTGGAACGCCATCTAGACGCTGCGTTTCGAAACGTACGTATTCCATAGAATACACGGCAGTTACCTTAGCAGCCGTCCGGCGCATCGAACGACGGGAGGCGAGTCGTGGTGTGTGAGGGGGGGGGGGGGTACTGCTTGTGCATGCAGCGTCTATGAGCAGTTCCGTAATTGAGCTAATCTAATAACGCTGGCGTACAGACAGTCTGTCCCACAACGTTGCTAGACTAATACCGGAACAAAGCGTTTTGCTGCATGATGGCAGGACTAGCTTTTGGAGCGTGGCGGCTTGCGAAGGTGCATATTGCCTTCTACCTCTTCATCCGACATTTACATTCCGGATATAGTCTGCCCGGCAACATGGGCATAAAACGGCGCTACGTCTTTGTCCCCGCTCCATTGAAAGGGCTGCCAAGGGACCGAAAAGAGAAGTCCAGGCAGCTGCAGCCTTTTTTCCCGAATCCTTAAACGAGGCTCTGGGCGGCCGGCCAGCCACGGCTCAAGATTGACGAGCGTCCGAGGACCTGATCGATAACCCGTTCGCCATTGGACTGGAATTCGGCGCAAACGTTGGCTCATTTTTTTTTCTTTTATTTCTCTTCTGGTTACAGCTGCCGCCCCGGTCGAACGTTTCTTGTTCGATCACGCCGCAAGGCTTGGGTTGTTACTTTTGAACTTTACGCTAGAACACTAGCTAAATATACGGTTCGAATGGTACTGTATGCGTTATTTGGACATTATATGCGTATTAAATGTAGTTCATTTTCCTATAATACGAAAACATTAGCTGTCGGAATTAACAGCACAATTTGTGCATGTCGACATTCTATTGCTTGTTAAGCTTCGCTTTCTAAGCGGTAAAAGTGTATTGGTTTTCTTCCGTTCCCTTAGATGTTTCCTACAATTGTAATTGTAAATCAAATTGTTGGGGGAGAAAAGGTATAAAAGTCCAATTTTCGGTATTCACATTGGTTTGAAATGCTTTTGAAAGGTGCATTTTTTAATAAATTTCTAACGCCTAACTTCGGCTGGCGCACATATCGGTCCAAACATAAAACGTTGTGCGCCGCATCAGCTGATGAATGCAGCTAAGGGCAAGACGCCCAGATTCGGGAAAACAATTGTGATAAATAAGGGTGAACGGATTCGCTCATAGTTATTTCAGGATATGCAGTCGAATTAGAAAACTATTATCTGCGGGGAAGGTAAATATCACTGAATGGTCTTGAGGCAAATCCAACCAGAACACGAAAGTAGTTGAATCTGGTCGGAGGAACATGAAAATGTACGTCATGGAAAACTCCCGTCTAATTTGCTTTAGTCCTTTTTACATTTGAACGTAAATTACGCCCATAGATGTTTAGGAATGCTCTTTATAAGGTCATAATTGATGGTGGAAGAGCAGTACTCACGTTAGCCCTTGACAGCCGCAGCAGGTGCGTCTTGGGCACAGGTCTCCATCGTGGAAGATCGGGCGCCGCACATGACGGTCCCTTTGGGTCTTCGGGAGTCGGACTCGTGTCGGTAGCGGCAGCTGTGCTTGGCCGGTCCGCTGGCGTCGTAGTCACCGTGTCGGTCGACAAGATCGTCGTCTGATCATTTAAGATCTCCTCCTGTTTGGACGTACTCGGAGGGTACGTCGACATCGGCGAACTCTCAGGGACGGGCGACGTGAACGACCCAGTTTCATTCTTGTCCAGGCTATACAGCTCTGTCTTGGCGACATCCGTTGCGAGCTTTGTTTGAAGGCTCGTTGGGACGTCCGCAGGGAAGTTTGTAGGGACGTTTCCAGGACTGTCCTCCGTGGCTACGTTTGCAAGGGTGCTTGATGCAGAAGCTTCAGTGGAGCCTGCACCGGTTTGGTCCTTTGCGGGAATGTTAGGGGTTTCGGACGAGTCTCTTACTGGGATGTCCGTGAGGAGAGGAGCTCCAGTAGGGTTGAGGATGACCACGCTGCCCGGATGTAAGCCAGTGTTACGGCTTTGGCTTGGTACCAAGAGTAGAAGCAGCGAAAGCAGGACGGCCTCAGAACGGCCCGCCATGCTGCTGGCTGCTGCTACTGCTGTTGTGGCGAGGGATGCGTCAGATAGTCTCTTCCGTCTGTCGGCTGCTTCCTGCACTAGAAAAAAAAAGTGATTGTTCCTTGCGGGGATCTTTTAGGGACGCGGTTAAAAGTAAATTTAGCAAGCATTATATTTTACAGTTTAAGTACTGACTAGCACACTCTCTAAACTTATTTGCTTCGCGAGCTCTTTGTTTTTTAGAGTTGAGGATAGCAACAAATGGACAGTGACTGGCAGTAACGCGCTACAAGTAACGGCGTTGCCGGTACAGCCCTAGTTTTGCCGGTAACGCTGTAACGCACTCGTTGCGTTTTCAAAACGGTAACAGCTAATGTACTTGCGTCACTTATTTCGAGTAACGGGTAATGTAGTTGCGTAACCTGTTACATATTCTTCCCAAGACTTAACAAATTTAGTTTTTTTTTTATTTTCGTGCTTCTGGTTGCAAGCAATACAATACATTTTTGCGTTATTTGCGTTTTTTGCGTTTTTCTTGTGATTATTTAGGTGGAATCGTAACAAAGATAAGGTAATTATGTTCAGTTTTTGGGTGGACGTAATGTTTCTTGAAATATGGCACTTATGAGTACCTTTAACGTCAAAGAGCAAAACGTGTTCATTCATAATTAAAAGAAGTAACGCAAAAGGAACGTGCGTTACTTTTTAATGGTAACGGTAACGCGTTCCTTTTATTTTGAGGTAACGCAGGTCTATAGTACGAGTCCCTTTTATTTTCAAGTAACGAGTCGCATATTTCGTTACTTTTTTTTTCGCTAACGCCTACAACACTGCAAATCGACCACTTGTAATTGTCTAGTCTTCGGTCGCGGAGTGGCCATTTCTGAAAATGGTATAGACGCCATGAAGCCGAAAGAAGCGTCAATGCAAAGTGCCCATCAGACTATGTTTTGAAACTATGACGTTCAGAAAGCATCAGTCACTTAAAAACTTCGGCCGTTCTCTACCCTGAACTTCGAACTTTTTCCTAGCTCTTTCTATTAGGCTCAGACAAATATTAAATTGACCGAGGAATGACGGTAGACAATTATAGATTCGAAACTAAACCACCTGCGGTTGGTAGATATCTCACAGGTCTTAAGGAACACGCATCGGCTATGGTAAACGTCTTTGTGACGTTTCTTGTAACATACAAAACGCGTTTCATAATTGTAATTTCACGAGACTACCAGTGCGCTAGCGTCCGGTTGGCGCCGTTTCATTTTCGCCAGCTTGAATAATACGCCCGGTGACGCATCGCAAACCTTTGGAATCTCTAGCCACCCGGTGAGCCAACATCTACAGAAGTTATTTAAACTTGAATGTTCGCCATAACCGCACAGTGCATACCTCTAGAGGGCATGCAAAGCGAAGCTCATCACGCAAAGCCTTTCCGTGACCTTTGCGTGATTCGGAACAGTCCGCTCGAGGCCTTGTTTTTAGGATCACGCCACGACTGCAACTCGGGCACCGACCAAGCGGGCAAACAGCGCGTAAGCACGTTATGCAACACGGCAGGCCACAGCCCGCACCCCGAGGTTTCGTAACATATTCTTGTACGTCCGTCCACTGTTAATTGTTCAGATGTATTGAAAAAAAAATCACAAAAAACATCTTAACGACTCTTTTAAAAATATACTCAATTCTATCTGAGCAGTCATGGAGCATTTGTATCGTTCTTCGATGCTCGTAATGGTATTCACATACAGTACATAGAAGGTAAGTTATCTGCTGAGTAACTAAGTTTAAAAGAAAAAAAAAGATGCCATGAGAAAAAAAAGCTGAAAAGTTTTTTAGTTACTGAGAGCTTATGTTCACGTTTCTTGATCGTGATTGGTCCTTGAAGTTTCTATGGGCTAATGACACAATCTCATTGGCTGCGGAGTGATAATAAGATAATAAAAATAAAAGATAGTAGAAAGATAGGGGTCAAAGTGGATTAGGAGATTAGGATTGGGACAGCCATGTATAGTAACTGGAGAATTGGTCGGTAAGCATAATCGCTCCAAGAAAACTTAGGAGTGGGAACTCTGATCCTTTCGACGTTGGCGTACAGATCTTTACTAAGAACCACTGTATGTACATGTGTACATATATACATATGTGTGTACACATAAAACAATGTACATGTAGAACAGTGGTGTTTTGGTTGGAATCATAATTATTCCCACACTGAGCAGGTTTGTCGCAAAAGGTGGGTCATTCCTCACAGTCGAAAGTAATATGGAAGATTCTTTCATCGTCACTGCAGTTGTGAAAAGAAGGAGTGCCGACGACTGAGTTTTACTATAAATCTAGGTTTAGGCGTATCCACCCGCGATGTCTACACACAACAGGGACTGCTCCAAGAAACATAAAATACGCAATGATAGCTATCCTTTTTTTGTGATTATGTCCTACGAAGTGACCACGAAAGAATATGTTTGTTACCAGAGGGTATTTTATTGTGTTTCATATCTTTCATTAAATAGGCCGTCAGACGATTTAAATTTGAAGATTAATTCGCAGCTTTCGTAATAACTTTAGCTCTCTTTTTTATAATTTACAGCGTCGCAACAGCCAGATGTTGCACTGACGTAGCGTTGAGCATCAATAAAACCACTGAGCACACATCATCGTTAGCGTGTATGCTGAGTGCTGTATATGCAGTCAATAAGTGAAGACGGTGAAACTTTGTCGTGTGATAATTCGTGCATTGATTTTTCCCCTCAGACTAACAGCGAGTGGCAGGTAAAAATGTGGAAGTCACGAAACGGCTATGCTCCCGGAACTTAAGAAAACCATTACGTTTGTTTTCTGATCTGGAGTATACTCGAGGCAAGTAAAAACGTGAATAAAGCATGTTGTCAATTTTTTTTTTTTGGTTCGGGTGTCCGCAGTATTTTGTAACGACATTAAATTGCTCTTAAAAATGTACTATTTGTTAAATCGGATGTTGAGGTTTGTTTGCAAGTTCATTTATGTAATTCCAATTATAACACGATCTGAAACAAGAAACGTACTGACTCGGCAGCTAGGGACCACTGATTGTTCGTTGACTGTGCTAGAGGATTCGCTAAGATGAGTCTTATACGCCGAAACGATATCGTGCTCATCTGAGCCACACCAGGAAACCTGATACTCTTGCCCTCCCGGTACCACCGTAGTGGCTAGCGATACCTTATTCGAGGTTACCTGGCGCGAACCAGCAAGGGACAAACAAATCTTTCTTTCTGAAACATGTAGCTCCAAGCTCACACCTAAGAGGGCATACCTGGAGGTTTTACGAAGATCTGCAAGCCGCAAACGTCTCGTCTCTTTATCCAAGATGGACCCCGCAAAAGCGCGGCGGTGGTTGCGGCGCAGAAACGCCGACGACGAATTCGGGCCTTCGGAGTTCCAACCGCGGGAGAGTCTCGTCACCGCCACTCAAAGCTCCGATCTTGCCTATGCTTCGAGGACACCACACCCTCCAAACAGCGCTTGGGTGGGACTTGCAACGTCCCGCAGACGCGTTCGTCCTTCCAACGCTACGTTATTTGCAGAACCGTGCTACGCGGTTTTCCGTTGGCTAGGTGGCTGCAAGTTGGACTATGGGTTGTCGGACGGGACGACTTTTCGTCGAACCAGACACCCGGCACAGGCAGGCTGGTGGTTGGAGCACGCGGAGTGGCGCTGCCGGGCCGTCGTTGCCCGGAGACGCGGATCGATGGGGAGCCGGAGCCGTGGCCCGGCGGTTCGTGTCCTCTGCAGTGGCGGCTCCGTGTTCCCGCGCATGGGCGTTGGCCGCGGGAGTCGCCCCCAAAAACGCTTGCCCTCGATCTGTGTTAGCTGTATACATAAAACAAAGCGAACCTTTCCGGCATTGTTCCGGCGGACGCGTCCGCGAACCATGTCATCTATTACGCGCTGATAGCCCTGGCCGCCGTGAACAGTGTCTTGCCGATTGTTCTGGACTGTTGCAAAGAAGATACAGTCGTAGTTTTCAAGTGTTCTTGGGAATTTTCTGAACATTCGTTGAGAGCTTTGTGGATGTAATGGTAATTTATTACACGACGTCTGCTATCGCAGCGTGATCTATCCTTGTTCTTCTCCCTGGTTCGCTGAAGATCCAGGGTTGTTGAGAAGATTTTTCTGTGGATCCCTGAGGTTCTTAAAAGAATTTGTGTAGGCGTTTGTTGAAAGAGAAGATAATTATTGTATTAAATGACCCTTTTACGCGCTCGAGATAGTACTTAACATATTCGAAGTAGCTAACGAATTTAAACGAAGAACATCTTTCTGTATCACCAGGTTTGTCACTGACTCCTATGTCGCACCAGATTCACTGTGTTAACTTATGGCCAGTTTCTCCAAATCTTTGATAGTCCGCGTTATAGTTTCGCACGTTTCTGGCTCAAGAATGAATCGCTTCTCGACCCCGTGAAGGAGTACCTTCTTCCCGCGCGTGCCAGCGAACCACCAGACCACCGAGCAGCCAACGGCGGCGGGTCGCTTCTATACAGCGCGTTGAGTGGCTCTCTCCCTGAGGCCAGGGCTCTGCGGCGCGCGACCTCTACACACGCGGCGCGTTGGTTTTTGGAGTCGGAGCTGGGAATCGTGGCCCTGGCCCGCGCCGCCGACCGGGCTGAGCGCCTAAAATTAAACGCGGCTCTCCCGTGGCGCTGCATCGACGACGGTCGGCGGCGAGAAAGAGCGTCTGGCCGCGGTCTGCGGGACTCAGCGGACCGGCGCCCTGGCTCCGTTGTCGAGGGACTCCGCCTCAAGGCCGTCCGCGAACGCTCACGTAAGTGCCAATGACATTTTCTGTTCCACTCCGATTCTAAACTCTGGCCTGGCTTGTGACACGAAGGGTTTAATTTGACCACGCCTTTTGAACGGACGAAAGCCCTTCCTACAACGGGCTAAATTAGGCGGTTCTTCTTCCTCTCGCTCTTTGCAAGGACGTCTTTATGTGTGGTAGATTTGAGTTCATAAAGTCTCGCTGGCTTCTTACGTTGGGGCGCAGTGCCGTAGACCTTTAATGAGACTCTTAATTTGAGAGTTAAGCAAGCCACGTACATTACATCATGACGATCCCCAATCAAAGCAGAGGCCACACTAAGAAATGCAGTTCCACAAGACTTGTGGCTGGGCTAGTGGGTGAATGATGTCCAGGAATCTTGTGAGTGTAAATAGAGACGGACACGAAGAAGGGGACACAACAAAAGCGCTTTTCCATGGCCCTTTTTTTTTTTTTTGTCCGTCTCTGTTTTGCGCTTAGAAGAAATTTCCTAAGCTAACAGATGTCGTCTTCTTCCGTTGTTCGTGGAGTCGTTTTATACGTGGTATGACTCGTTTCTGTGCAGATAAGTCACTCGGTTTGAGAGACGCTATAGCGTTGATATAAGCCAGTGTTGTCGAAAGAGTTAAAGTCAGACCCGTGGGTGTTTAAAGGACGATTGTGTCACGCCGTGCGCTTTTGGTCGGAGAAGTAGGTGGTGTTCCAATTGGATCGCGCCCTTTCGGTTTGGCGCACACTTACGTCGAGGCTGGGCGAGGTATTTTCGCGGTCAGGACAGTTGCATTCCCGAGACTGCGTGCCTCAGTGTTTATACCTGACTTTGGGCACGATGCCAGGATCAACGTAGGGATGTCCGGGCGGAATCGAGTATATTCGGAAAATTTCTGTGCTGCCTGTGATAAAAAATTTGTCTACGCCTGCTTTTCTTTTTTCCACGGTAGCTTTTTACGCTTTTGTTTTCCAAGTGTAGTGTCGTAGATGAAACAAATTTTTGCAGTGGAAAAAAAGGCAGCTGGCGCGCCGCAGGGAAGTAAACTTTTGTCAGCACTAGAGATTACCGTGGGCATCTCAAGTATTTCGCTAGCGTGGTTTCGAACATAAAAATTTACAAAGGATAGTGTACCGTCTTTATTTCAACATGAAACGTGCATAGGCTTGGTTTTCAAGTGAAGTAAAACTTTAAAAAGCGTAACCGCAAATTCCCCCGCTAAATTTAGCTGGAAAAATTACGTCATGTGGCTTCATGTCACGTGACCAATACACTAATTAAGTTTTCCGCTAAACTTAGCGAAATATTTGACGTCACGTGACATGGTCACGTGACCTATACACAAGTGAAGTTTCCCAGCTAGAATTAATAAACGAAGAGCGTGTTGGTTCGGGTCAAGATTTAATGAACAATAAACTTGTAAAACAAAGACGACACAACCATATCTTTCAACTAGCAACGGACATAAAGTATTTCCAAAAGCGAGCAACTAATTAAATGTGGGAAAATTGAGGATAGGAAAGTAACTAAGAGAGTAGGAGGAAAGATGCGATAATATAAAATGAAATGCAAAGTCAGGCTGACAAAGTCTTCTTTGAATTCAGAAATTCAACTTCAGTTTTCGCCTAGAGCAATGAGGGATTAGAAACTTTGTTGTTTGCGCTGTTCATGGCGATTGACTTCATGATCTGTAAAAGGGTTTTCACGGTGGAAAAGCGTCGAAAAATATACAAACAGAGAGAAAGACAACAGGACGGGGCGCACTCTAAACTAAAGTTTATTTGAAAAGTACACACTCCCGACAGGCATACTAAACGTCCCTCATCTTTGCCCAGCCCCCGTTTCAAAAAACTCATATTCATCCGTGGAGAGGGATAAAGAAGTTTCGCTAATGCAATTACTCCCCCCACCTTGAATCTCAAAAGCCTCGGGTAATTCCCTCGACACTTTGCTTCTATAGACGCTTTACACACGCGCCAGATTGAGCCGCCATAGCCGACCTTCTCTTGTCTTACCGAGATGCCAAGCCACTGAAACGGACGTTTCCGAGCCTCCACACAGGCTTATGCTGGGGAGAAGGACGTAGTAGCCCCTAAAGTGGCAATAACCTGCCCTGCTGTGGTAAGAATGAAGTGCAGCGAACGGAATAAGAGGAAACAAAAACTGAAGGGCGGTTATGGCGGCGCCCATGCACAGCTGCTGTAAAGCGTCTATATTTGGCTAGGATCTTAGTGTTGTGGAATGACGGCGCGCAAGAGCACCTGCTGCAGCGAAGCGCGAGATGCCCGGACGGTGTCGTCCTTGTTGACGCAGCGTGCTCTCGCGCGCGGTCATTCACGCATCTGCCAGATTGCCCCACATAACTCGCCCCACACGTCAGTGGAATTTCATAAACTACGCCAGTCGTACATTCCACGTACTCATTTCTGTGCTTGGTATCACACAGATCTGTGATCGGGCGTCGGTCGTTATTTTACTGCATAGCCACCCCAACATTTTTGGTGCAGAAAACACTATCGGAACATTATACCGCTGTGCCACTTTCTTCAGATTATGCGCAACGGAATGCATGTAAGGAATACCTACCGGCCTTCCCTTGGGCTAGTTTGTGGTACATTTCAGTATTATGATCTCCCCGCCGTACCTACTGTTATGCCCCCCCCTCCCTCAGTATTCTCGTCCCTTCGAAACGAGGCTTGCAGTCTGTGCAGGAATGGGTGTGCATGACTATATATTTATTTATTTATTTGTCTTATGTCCAGAAACAGCCGAGGCTTTAGTACTGGTACACACTCACGCACAACATACACTTTAAAAAGAGGGAAGAAAAAAACATGTACACATAATGGCAGAATACATATAAAACCCGAACACTGATGTTAGTAAATGTGAATGGTTAGTACGCTTTTAAAATCCCACTCACTCCCAAAAACGTCAGCCACCGCGCTCAGCACATTAAAATTGCTGTGAATTTGTAAAATTGGGAAAAATGAACATATGTCTTGCACGTAAAACGTGTTGTGGTGTCGACAGTTTACTCGAGGGACATGTATAGAAAGCAGAGAAACAAGCCACGGGCAACGTAATCTACTATGTACAATTTTATACAAAAATACATAATCACGAAAACTGCGACGAGCCTCCAGTGATTGCAAGTTTAGTCAATCTAGCATTAACTCACCCCCCCCCCCCTCCGAAAAAAAAAAACAAAAAAACACCGGCGGTTGTAATAATGGTCAAAAACAGTGCGTGCCGATTTTCTCTGCACATGTCCTAGGCCATCAGAGTTTACTCTAGGCCATCACAATCGATGTGTAAAGCCTGACGAGACAGGACGACTCTGAAATGACCGGTAATACGTGAAAACAAACCTAAAAGTCTCAAGCAAGAGGTAACCAAATTTGACACGTGATTTATAAAACTAAGGAATAAATCAATATACACTCCTAAGTCACGTACGCAATATTCGCGTCGCAATGGTTGATTTACCTGCTTATACAAAAAATTCAAGCGCACACTTCTTCCTTGATAAGGAGATAACACATGTTTTTTGGCGTTTAGACGTAATTTATTTCGAAGACACCATGATGAAATAGCAGTAATATCCTCCTGCAGCAGAACACAATCGGCATCTGATTATATCTGTTTGAAGATCTTAGTATTATCAGCGAACTACAGCAGATTTGGATGTGGCACATTTGACATAGTGGGATGATAGGAATCATGTGAGGCCTTAGAACATTCATTGTAATGTTCCCGGAGTCGGTGATTTGGCGCACCTGCCAGTTTGATCTATGTATTGGCTCCCGCAGCTCAAGGAAAGGGCACCTGCTTCTTTTGCATGGTATGAACTTTTGATGTTTGACGGTGCAGCAACTCGGAATACGGTTCATGTTAACTTGTTGGCAGAGTTGCTGTAGGCGAATACGACAAGAAAACGCGACGTTCGTGTCGAACCGTGATGCGATGGACTTTAAGCGATGAACAGAATTGTGCACGTAAGGGATGGCTGCAAATCGGGCTTTCTTCTTGGAGGCAGGAGGCTGGCCTCCATGCCCATGAAGAAACCTCTCCAAGACAGAGCTAAGAAGGTCGGCGGGGATCCGAGCTTTTAACAATTTAACAACGACAATTAGATTCAGCGGGAAAATTCACGTCACGTGACCTCATCACCAATTCAGCTTTGCCGCTAAATCTAGCGGGAAAACATGACGTCACATGACTTAGTGCCACGTGACCTATACACAACTTCAGTTTCCCCGCTAGATTCAGCGGGGAGATTGACGTCACGGGACCTCAACACAAATTTAGTTTTCCCGCTAAATTAAGTGGGAAAATGATGCCACATGACTTCATGTTATGTGATCTATGCACAAATTCAATTTCCCCGCTAAATTTAGCGGAAAAATTAACGTCACCTATACGCCAATTCAGTTTCCCGCTAGATTTAGCGGGAAAATTGACGTCACGTGACCTACACACAAACTAAGTTTTCCCGCTACCCGTCATTCCCACATACTCTGTGGACACAGGCCGACTCGACGGGAAAAGTCAATGGGTCAACGAGTCAATGAGTTAATCGGGTGGAAAGGAGTGGGTGGAGTCAATGGGGTGGAGAGGGGTGAAGAGACCTGGAGGAACAACTTGAGAAGAAACGCCTGGAGGTTACAAGCGCTAAACCAAGGAACGTTTCACGTATAGCACCCCAATTGCAGAGCAATTTGCGACACATTTTTTTATATTATTTTAATTTTGTCCTTTATCTCACCAATTGTTATTTTATTTTTTTTTCCGTTTGGCTATATAATTAGGACTGAACGATTTCCGAACGGAAATGTTACTTCTTACAAAAACACATAGGCGTGTGCGTGTGTCACGACAATTATGCTGAAAAAAAAGGAAAGACGTTTACAAATTTCTATGCAATGCGAAATTAGAACGCAGCTCTTGAGGAGGAGGAGGAGGAGGGTATGTCCCTCCCCTCCTCCTCTCATCTCCTCCTCCTCCTCTTTTCCTCCTCTGTACCCTCCACTCCTCCTGCGTACTTCCATCCTCCTCCTCCATACCTCCTCCTTCTCTCACAGTTTCCCCGCGAAATTTAACTGAAAAATTGACGCCACGTGACCTCAACACCAATTCAGTTTCCCCACTAAATTTAGCGGGAAAATGACGTCACTATGGCTCGGTGTCACGTCACCTATGAGCAAGTTCAGTTTCTCCTGCCAGATTTAGCGGGAAAATCGACGTCACATGACCTCAACACCAATTTAATTCCCCGCTGAATTTAGCGGGGCAGTGAATTGGTGTTGAGGTCACGTGACGTCAATTTTCCCGCTAAATTTAGCACGGTTAAGCTGACACCAACGCCGCGAAACCGCGAAAACGGGACGTCTAAAAGTTGCGCTCCAAAAAGAAAAAAAAGAAAAAAAAGTCCCATAGTTATTGAGGGTTTACAAAACGCAAGGCATGCGCTTCTTGCTTTCCGATCCGTATTTCGGCGCTCTTATCGACTGGGGTCGCGATCTTATTGGGCGCGGAACAAGATAACAGCTCGTAACGCCCGGGTTTCTCGAGCGGAAAGTAACCATAGCAGCCCGCACTGGTTCGCCGGTTCTTGTAGTCCTCGATCTAAATGGCGCTTAAAAGGCCCGTGCGAGAGGGATGTAGCCTATCCTGCAAGATGTGCGCAGATCTGAACTCCCTGGGGGAGATGGTATGCCCAGTGGATGCGTTAGCTGAGCTCACAGCTGCTGCTCGGAGCCCGTGGAGCGAAAGCTCGCGCTGCAGAACCTGCAGGGAATCTGGCTTCGATCCCTGTCACCTTCCCGTTTCGACCTGGATGAGCATCGTGACGGCGCGCGGAGTCGTGTATGCACCACTACTGCGCGATGCACGTCAAAGAGCCTGGAGGCTAGCAGAGGTATACACTGCGCTGGCTAAATTTCTCCTAACAGCGGAGACGCCACGGACGCGCTACTGGGGCTGACTAACACATTCACGCTGTCTAGGCATACACACGGTACAATTATTAAGCTCGCTGAGGATTTATAGGACGGCAGCGTCGATCTCGGCGCCAGCGAGGCGGCATCGGGTCGCTCTCCTTGTCATCCTGCGTGAAAGATACGCGCGCCGTGCTCGGCTTCACCACAACGATCCAGCCATTCTATACACTATACTGGCTGTCCCCGGTCACATATGAGAACGCCGTAATTCAAGTCGCATAACCTTCGGAGCGCTTTAGTGGCTTTTGTGCCGTTGATCCGGTTGGCAGTGTCAGTTCACTTGACGCGGTACCTCCTTTATCGCTGCCATTTTCTTCACCGGCTTCGTTTAATTACCCCGAGTCCAGACGGGCACGTTTAATTACGGCCTTCAGAACGAACTCCTTTAAAAGCGATCGGCGAATTAGCTCGCGATCTCGCGCTTATCGGCGAGCGCTGGTTCTGCCAAATCTTTAAAGGAGTTCGTTCTAAAGGCCTTTAACTTGGTCGTCTGACCGTCGAAGTATTAACAGAAGGAGTGTTGCCAATTGTTGAGGATCAGGTCCGGGTACCGGTGGGTTCTCACAGAATCAATGTCCGACCCCTCGAACGGAGCGATGGACCGCAGTATGCTTCACTTGACGCTCCGTATAGTTTGACATAAACTCCGTAATTTCTTTACCACTGGCACTATTACATTTTTAACTGCATATGTTGAAGTGTTGTCACTCTGGCTAACAGCGTTCCTCTGTTCTTTCTTGCTAGCTACTTTTGTGGGCCTTTTACTGCAGACATTGCGGTTTAACTTGTTTGCCATCCACCTGAGAAGTCAATTTCACTTAACCCGCTAATTCTGACATAGCCAGAAAAGCTCGGGTGACTTGTGTGTAGTGCTTCTTACGTACTCGTTCAAGTAAGTTTTTGATGGCGGACAAACAAAATCAATAAACAAAAAACGCTAAAAAAAGCTGATTGGATAAAACGCGGATAAGCCTTGCCTTCACTTGCACTGGATATGACAGACTTCAGTGCTCTTTTCATATGTTTTATTTGTACATTTGTGGTATGTGCGTTGACGTGGGTTGGTGCTCTTGAAAGTTGCGGAAGTTGCAAATGCATGCTATGACGTTTTTTTATCAACCGACATAAAACAAGCATTTATACTAGTTCATATGCTATGATATACCGGTTTAACAATAACTCAGAATAATGAAAATGAAAAAAAGAAACACGAACCTTGACATAAAACAATTATTCCTTATAACTTGTCATTAGCATATGCGAGCTTAGTTTTGAGTGTGTGTGTGCGTGAGTACGTGTGTAGTGTGCGTGCGTGCGTGCGTGCGTGCGTGCGTGCGTGGTGCGTGCGTGCGTGCGTGACGTGCGTGCGTGTGTGTGTGTATTCTTTCTTGTGTCCGTTGTTTTTGGCGCCGTACACCATGCTTTCAAAAATTCCTTTGATTTTCTGGCTGAGCGCTTCAACGAAGGTTTGCGCGCTTGTTATAGAATTCAACTCTGTAGTTGACAATCATAATGAGATGTGGACCCGCCCACTCCGTCGCACGCGCTTTATCCGTGCCCTGACGCGCGCAACATTCTCTTCAAACTCGTACACCTGGTGCTTGTTTTTGAAGTGTCTCGGAGCGCCGTCCGACACATATAAGCGAGCTCAGAGAAAATAGGTAGAAGTTCATCCAGCTGCTCTTCGATGATCGTTCAGTGCAAACACCGCATGTGTCGAGTCATGGCAAATGTTGTCGCTCAGAACACCAAAGCTGCGTTCCTTGCTTGGTCGTAGCAACGCAGGTAAAGATAGACAGCATCATGTTTTTTTCCAATGATATCTTTGTACGGAGCGCTGGATGACAACACTCCAATTTCCAGCAAAATCGAAATGCAAAATCACAGTACGTGGCTTTACGAGCTTTATCGAACAATATGGCTTTATCTTTGAGCGCACCGGATGTAATTGTGGAAATATATACTTTTCCACCTTCTTTTCGAACTCGTTGAGGAATGCCGTGGCTCCCCAATGTTTTTTAACAAACTCGCCGCCACACTCGCAAAAGGCCAACTCCAGTTTTTCTTCGAGTTTGACTCCCAGCATAGCAAGAGATACATTCTTCTTATTGAAGCAGACTTTGCATGCTAGCAGGAAACGGTCTTTCGAAGGGTCTTGACCGAGGAACAGTTTCTGAACGTCTTCAAAGCTCAGGCCGTCCAGTTGCATCCGAGAGGAGATAAGGCAGAGTGAAACGTTAGCGCGAGCTAACGCCTGCATTCTTCATGAACTGGGCGTTTTTTCATCCACTTGGGACGAGGAAAATAAAACTTCGTTAAGCCGATCTTTAATTCCGGATGGGCTGCTTTAATTCCCTATAAGTTACCCTAACGGATCGTGTCAAAAACCGCTTAGTGACAAATGCTTCTCTTGACCGTCAATAAAAATTTGCACAACGTCTTTCTTATTAGGGCTTTGTCTCGTGCATTCAGTGGCATCAGATGTAGCAAAGAAAGCGCCAGTGCTATATTCGAGCAGCGCAGTTTTATGCGCGAAGAAGCCAACCCAGGCGTAACATGCCTCGAGCTTCATATAAGGAGAGGAGTTTTTTCGAGGCAGTTACTCCGACTCTATCTCTCCCCTCGCCTTTTCCACAGAACACGTCAGCCAGCGCTAACTTTTCATCTTCAGGAGCAGACCAGTCTTCACTAACGGTTATCGTTAACAGGGAGGCAGACTTCGACGCAACTAGTCTCCGTGCTTTGCTGTTTCCAAGCGCGTGATAACTTCTTCGTGCCATCAGATCCTCGCGGATAAAGCAGAGATAGAGCAGGGCCGTTTCGAGGGATAAGGTCGGCTGGTTTCTCTGTCATAATCGCTCGGCCCAGGTCGCCCGGGCTGTGTATCGTTGTTTCCTCACGGAGTAAACCCATGGGGCGAATCTGAGGCTCTTGATTGTCCTTTTACGAACCACGACAAACGGGCCTACTTTCGGGAACTAAACGGCGGCCCCCTTTACGGCTCCACACGTTCCCTCAATTTATACGCGGAGGAGGGGGCGCTGGAACCTGGGCGAATACGCGGAATCGTTTCACGCCTGCACGGATGACTGGATCCAAGACTTGCTCGCATCCCTATTGGAACCGGTCAATCTTCGTTCCTGCTTCTGCGGAATTGTTGTCCCGCGCCGCCGGTTTTAGCGCGCGGTGCGGCGTTGTTTTTGCCGGCATAACTGTTGTTGACCGCCGATATTGTAATGTAAGGCCGTGGTATCCTCATCCTCGCTGGGCAACACTTCCTTTGCTTTCCCTACTTCAATACTCTGACTGACTGACTCCTCCTGGGTGGTCGTCACTGTACGCCGCGTCAACGCCACATTCGTGCCATTTCACTCCACGTGACACAGGGTTCGCTGCTCGCTTTACTGTCACGGGCCGTCTTATCTCACACAACGAGCACGAAAGGTCGTGGTCATCTGCTGATTTCGAAAAAGCGCGGCGTTCGTATAGGCCAATCAGGGCCCGGAATCAATACGACGTCTGCCGACTTCTACACTTTAAAAATTTATGGCGCCTGCTGGTTTGTTAAGAAGTGTTGCTTTTTAGTTTGAACTGCTGCAATGTAGCTTGCCACCTATGATAAAATTTAAATGAGCAATAAGTATAACTGGGTGGAACTACTTTATTTTTATCTGAGAACGTTGAAAAAGGGCAAGAATATTTCTAAGTTTGTAAAGACGCGCAACTGGTAAGTACGTTTCGAGCCGTACAAACACGTTTCTTTACGATATTGAGGCTTAAATATAGAGCACACAAACCAACAAACCAAATACACACTTTCTCGACTTGTCTTTCTAGTAGACGACTATCATATCTATACTTTAGCAGAAAATTAAAAGCATTGAAAAATGTTTTTTTTTTTAAATTATATATCAGGTTTTTTTTTGCTGTTTGCATAATATAACGTCAACGTAGAACAAAGGAAACAGCTGAGTGATTTTATAAGATATATAAAGAGCGTGCTTTGGGCTCGACATCAACATAAAAAATGTCGATGTAACCCTAGTGGATCACAAGTATATATTTGTCAAAGTTCATCAACAATTAACCAAAGGGGCGTTTTTCACATTTTTGGGAAAAAAAGCAAAGCGTCTAAAATTTATTTCATCGCATTAAAGCCTTTTAATTGTACTCACAGGGTGGTTAAAAAAGTCATTATAAAGCAGTCGGAAAATCCCTGGCGGTAGATTTGGGGAGCATACCCACAACGGACGTGAAAAACACTGCTTTCCGCCGCGGCCTCCTTTAGGCTTCATAAGTCAAGAACGAAAAATCCGACGAACTTGCGGTTTGTGGCAACTGCGTTTTTAGAGACGACCCAACAACATTTTGTTTTTTCAGTGAAATTAAAAATGCTTTTTTTTTGTCTGTACGATTTGAAATGAAATCACCCCTATGGAAAAAGGCAAATACATTTTGTCTCTTCGACTAAAAAAAAAAGAGCATAAATCACGTTTGTTATTTGGGCCGTACCGAATAGTATGTACCTTTATTATTATTGCAAAAGTGTAATTGATTTAGTTACAGTATTTTTATTCACCAGTGAACGATTTTAAACTTGGCTATATTTAAGGCCCAAATTTCGGTTCCATATCAGGTGGGTAAAAACGAGTGACGATTCTAAGCAAAATTACAATTGAAAGGAATGTATAGATTGTGTTCAACGTTCGCAAGTATTCCGGTGACGCTTGTATATTGCTAATATGCCAGTCCAGTCACGCGCCCCGTCGTGCATGTTTACAGGATCCCAGACAAGAGCTCACCGGAAAGAAGATCACTGGACAAAAGCTCTCCTGTTCTTTCACAGACCCGGACAAAAGCTAACCAGGAGAAAATTTTATGTTGGTCTTAACGCGAGCATGGACAACTTAGGTGCATGCGTGCGACACTAAAATACAACGATCAATTAAATATGGCAGGCACCTGGTTTGCGGATTAGAGTGGAAACAAGTTTATTTGTTAGAAGCGAATGCAGTCCCCTAGTTTCCAGCATGCAGTCCTTGTAGATCTCGGTGTACCTGGAACCCCTCGCAAATATATTTCAGGCGATTCTGCAGGCATAAAGTGATTTTCGCTACCGCTTCACTGGGGGCTCAACTCTCCGGGCTTGTGTCAATGCAATGGCTTGCTGTAGGCATTCAATCAGCCTCCAGACGCTTGGATGGGCGTGGTCGACAGGCTTCTGGAACCCGTTATTCCATCGGTCGCAGGCGTTGTTCGTCCGGTCTTCATCTTGTGGAGTGGCATCGTACATATTCAACACCACCTAGAAAGCAGAAGGCCTCCGCACCGTCATCACAGTCAGATCGATCGAGGCTTGAGATTGGGTACGAGTGCTGAGTCAGTGTTCGGCTGGGGATCGTGTCCAATCAGCACGTCGAAGCTTGGGCTCGGGCCCAATAGTCGAGATTAGCGCGATCCGACTCTGATGACGTTTCATGAAGGGAGGAGGCAATGCGGAGGCTTTGATTATTTTAGGAGGTGTTGACATATTCCACCGTTTCGGGAGAAAGTCCGGTCGTCGTCCGCGCAAAGTCAGGTAAAGCGAAGACGTCGCTCTGGGCGCCGCAGAAGAAGGACCAGAAGTAACGTGGAAGGGGCTGTTGACATACGTGCAATCAATACGTGCCTTCAACCCCAAGAAAACACATGCACTATTAATGAAGAGACATTGTGCCTAACCTTTATGTGCTCGTTTAGCTATTTTCTTAACAAAATGTTCGTGGAAGCCCAACAGAATTCCTGACAGTTGAAGGGACGAGACGAACCGGGTTGCAATATAAATCTAGGATATTACTCGATCCATACTGAATATGGGACTGCTTGGCTCCAAAGTTCTTTGCATACCAGGCACTGCCAGTCTCTTACGGTGTGCATCGCACGGTCTGCAGAACACTCGGACACTGCGCGCATCTTCGGGGCATCATACTGATTTTCCTCTTCAATATCACAGTTTTTTCTTTGTTCTTTTATTTATTTATTTGGGGAGGGGGGGGCAATGGAACGCCGGTTTTTGGTTGGGTTCGTCAACATTAGCTTTGCCTCGTGGCAGATGACGTGAGAACAGTGCTACCAAATACCATGTAAGCCAATACTGGCAACTCCCGCGGATCGCGGGCGAAAAGTGATCGCAGCGCCCCTGGCGAGCTCGGAGTCTCCGCTAGCAGAAGAATTCTCCACAACGCATTGGTTTTGCCTATCTCCGTGCGAGGTGACCAATGAAAAAAAATTGTCACGGGTATTCGCTGCTTTGAATGTTAAAAAATAGGTGCCACCTCATGAGTCAAGGACATTTTCTTCGCGTGGGAAAGATGTTACAGCTTGTAGGGTGCAATTTTCGGGCTCTCCTGAAGAAAACACTCTGCCAGAACTTACGTAAGCCAGGCAAAACACGAATGTACCTTCGCCCTGTTTCTTGAAAAAGGGCAATGTAAAAATATTTTAGAACATAGCTACGTTTCAACTTTACTGTTCATATCGATCAATTCGTTTTGTTGTTGCAATTCCAATTTCTCATGAATGTATTGCTTAAAACCGTTTCGTCGAATAGGCGAGCTGGCTAATCCCGATCGTCTCCGGATGAAGAAGCAAAAGGCAATTTCGAACCACGTACGTTACTGCGATGTCAGTATGCTCTGGAAGAAGTCGATTGTGCACATGCAAATCTGACGCTATTACTAAAACTAATAAAAGCGGAGTTACAAAAAAAAAAGCACCCGTTGGACGGTTGTGCATCTCCTTCCATTTTTCAAAGTCTACTTTCTTTTTATGTTTGAGGCGACGCTACGCCGCCGCGGTCTTTCTTCCTCCTGCGTTTATGTTTTTTGTTTGCTTTTTTCTTTCTTGTGTTTACTTGACGTTCGAACCATCGCGTATTTTGCTTTGCCTTGTTTGGCTTAGTTTTTACTTTCTTTCCTTCGCTTCGTCGCTTACTACCACCGGTTCGTCTGCTACGCTATGCCCGGACATCTGGAGGGCCGTCTGCAACTTTGTTGTTATTGTTTTTGTTTTGTTTTTCCACTGTCGTCTGTGATAACCTCCTATGTTCGCCTTCGATTGAGTTTCTGATCCGAAATCTTCATATGTACTTTTTGATACTTAATAAATATATTAAAAAGTGTAAGCTCGTTATACATTTCTATTCGGATTTTATTTGAGTACGCGGTCACGTCTGCTATGGGTCATCGTTGGTTGATCAACCGGCCGCCTTCGGGCATACACCAGCGCATACTTGGAGATGGCAGGCATGCCATGTGCTGCTTACCACTGCAAAAACAAGTTTTTGTGATGTGGTGGAAAATCACTTCCGGACCGCTAGTTACGCTTCAAATTAAACTGGAAGAGCTATCCAAGTCTGGCTTCAAAATCGCCACTGACGCCTCAACAGACGAATATTTCACCAAACATGAGTTCAGCTGAAAACGCACTTGAGGCCGCTGATCGACACTCAAAACAAAGGCACGCTGTGCAAGGATTGCCTGGACATGTACGTCAACAAGTACTGGAATGTACTTTTGAACTGCTGCGCCAAGCGAGCAAACAAACAACCTGCCAAAGTCACTGGGAAAAGAAATGCGAAAGCAAAAAAAGGTCACACACTGCTAGCACGAAGCAGATTGCAGCGTGCGACTCTTATTTACCGGGCAGTGTGAGCTGGACTACGTTATTCCTTTCCTCTGTTTTGTTCTTAGTTCCTACCAACGCCGCGAAAGCAAATAAACAAACGTGTAACGTGCAGCTGAAAAAAAAAAGTGAAGCTCTTTTTTTTTAATAGTTTCGTCGTGTTGCTTTCGCTTTGTTTGTTGTGGACTCAACACCAACGGCGAGCACCACCTGCTAATTTTCAATGCTCCTACCGACGCCCCGTGCGATCGTCGTCGTTGAAGGAGGTCTTTGCTGGGTGATTTGTATCTTTGTATCGTCTGCTAACTTTTTTGTTTCATTCGCCGTTGTTCGCGACTGTTCCCCATTTCTTTTTATTTTCGTCTGGGATGGGGACCCCATCTTTTCTGCAAAGTTCGGAAAGTGTTTGCACGGTCATTTTTCTCGTTACTTTTTGTTTTTGTAATGCTGCAGAGGCTGGTGCGCTTGCTCTGGTAATTTTAACATGTTGTTTGCGCACGTTTTAATAATCACCTATTCAGGTAAGAAATTGTGACAACGCAGTTTGTAACGGATCAACAGTAACCTCTTACGACGTAGTTCGAGTAGCTAAACGCCTTTTTTCCGCTTCCCAGATGCGCTTCAAACGCGTGTGATCCCCCTGAGTGGCGTTTGAGACCTCTAAATAAACTGCTCTATCTTTGTTTATGCGCGCGTTGTTATTTGTTTGTCGTTGCAGTTGCGATCAGTGGATTCCGCTTTGCAAGCGGACTGACCGTAATGAATTGTTTCAGCTGTTGGGGTGACGAAACGGGGCTCGCAAAGCTCGAGGACGTCGCAGAGCCTATACTTTTCCATTGCGTCGTCTGCTTCCGTAGACTCCGAGTCCGCTAGAGGCGCCACTGTCACGTTCGCCGCCGCTCCCATAGGTTTTCGGAGGAGTTTCCAGTATTGGCGAAGCTATATCGTATTTGGTGCTACTCTCCGACCTGCTTGTTCTCTTTTCTGTCCTACGTTAGGTACAGAAGAATCGTTTTGAAACTTGAAACGTCAGAAAGAACGCGCCTTCTGTACCGCAGCCCTTTTTGTAGAGCCGCTGCTCTTCAGATTCAACGAGTCGTTTGGCTCGCCCTTGAAGCGCATCCTTTGGTACGCCAAAAAGTGTGGCAGCAGTGCGAAGGGAGTGACGCTGTTGCTTGACACATTTAAGAACTTTGTTCATGTCACTTTCGCGCTAATGAGGCCCTTCTTTTAGCTTTTTATATATGTTCGGACCATCCTAGGCACCGGGAGAAAAGAATATGGCCCAGGAGCAACCAGGAGACTCGTGCGTTATTGACATACGCGTCATAGAATGCCTTGTTGTCGCGTTTTGCCCCGCGCATGTCTCGTTACGTAAATTATTATTTCGTTAAAAACGTAACCAGATTGCTCAAATTTTGTACGCATGGAGCTAATAATTATAATAATACTTTTATTTATTGTGCGCAGTAACAGCCGAAGCCCGAGGCCTAATAAAGCATACCAGTAAAATTGAAACTTACCTTGACAGAATAGTGGGTGCCAACCTGGGTGCAGTGTGCACCTCTCGAAGCGAAACCTCGCGTCGAATTTTGCGCCCTTTCGGCGGTGGTTGAACACCTCAACCTCAACTCCGCCTTTATTTTCTCAAAACTGTACTGCCGATAACTCTCAATTTTCATACGTGGCAAGTGTGCAAGTTACGGCCCCCATCAGGGAAGTTTGAATGTACTCCGATTGATTGTCTAGGCGCTGGATAGTGCTAAACACAAACTGTCGCATTTTGCCCCGAGTCTCATTTTACCTCACCTTCCTCCATCTCTAGGATTCCGTGTTTCCGAAGTTTATTTCTCGCGGAATTCGGAGGGTGTTTCTTCTGAGTTTATTTTTCGCTGGGGATTCGGGGTTTATCGGAGTTTATTTTTGTTAGATTCCCAATTATTTAAAATTCGGAGTTTATTTTACTGCGTAAAATTTAAAAATTCGAAAAGGAAACTAAATAAGCGTCCGAGTACCATGACCCGTTGTCCCGAAGAAACCTTGACGTGCTAAAAAGTAAACCTCTTTTTGTCGGTAGTTCCAAATTTCAAAAGAAACTGAAGTGGAATCTTCTTAGGATCACTGACCGTGTGCTCTTACCAAGTTTAGTTGTAAAACTCCGTCTTTTTAGCTGTTTATTTTGTCGCTGTGGACCTCGAAATTCGGAGTTTTTCGGATAAATCCGAATTGACGAAAAATTTTCCGGTGAGTGTTTTTCGGATTTTTTTTTGGACTTATCCGAAAACACGGAACCCGCACGATCTCATGAAAACCCTTTCTTGACACGGAACTGACCGTTCCCGATGGTCCCCTCTGTCGGACTTTTCGACCAGACAAACGGAATCAGACGATGTAGTGTCCGGAACATAGAATACATGTAAAAATCAACGCGTCAAACTCAGAAACAGCGATGTCAGAAACAGAAGTTTTATAGAAAGAGCCTAATGATATCAAGAGGATCGTGAGAAAAACAATAAGAATCAAAACAATAGGAAATTTTATCTCCCAGGCCTCAATGCAGCTTGACGGTAAAGTAAAAAAAAAAAAAAAGTTCGTTGAAATGTAACGTTACCTTTCGGTTGAAATTCTTTTACGTGAATTGCAAACAAAAAGTGAAATGATTTTTTTTTTTTTGCTGTTGTTGTAGAAGTTAACGTGTGTATTTTTTTTTTTGTGGCAATGTGAACGAAAGGTTTGAATGCTTATTGTGTATTAAAGGTTAATCGCAGCGTTTTTAACAAAGCATGTAGTCTAGAAGAGAAGTTTGAGATGATGGTATCGAGAATGACGGGACATTTCTAACATGTCATTCGGAAGTTGATGCGTATCTATCTTGAAGTCCAATCGGTGCATTGTAAACAAAGTGTATGTCCGGGAGAGGAGGTGCTGGTGTATATCGGGGCGGGTATATAAGGAGCGAGAGAAAAGGAACGATTTAGCTGCGTTTGAGACGGCTTCTCCCGTGCCTTTTTCTTTTCAAAGTTTCCTATTTTTCCCTCACGACAGTCTCGGGTCTTGAACATCCTAATTAACTATCACCAGCTCGCCTGTACACTCACGGTATTTTCGTTACTGCCCGAAATTCGTGCCGTTTTTCTTAGTTTTCTATATGTCCTTAAATCCCCCATGCCAAAAAGCGCCGACGCCGTGTTCGCGCTAAATGCCCGACAGTGCACATAAATGCAACACTGTGTTTCATGGCATGAATGTGACAGAAAAACACTTTCACTGACCAATATTCTAATTTACGTGACTGGGAATGTTCCAAACTATTTGCTACATTATAATTATTCGTAATATTTTCTCTTATAATCAAGCGCAGATAAAGAATGCGCCTCTTTTCCTCGTAGAAATGCATTACCGGAAATCAATTTTCGACTGGTTGCTGTCTGCCTCAATTCGGAACAGCACACTACTAAAAAGATGGTCAACGTGCAGGCGAGCTGGTGCGTATTCATCATAAAGTTTAAACCCTGAGACTGGGAGAGAGAGAGAGGAAACTTTACTGTTCACACCATTGTCCGGTGCCCGAGTTCGAGTCACCACTGCTCCCCCAACACAGCACGGACGTGCTGTGCTGGGAGCACCCTCTTGACTGGGGCAGTAGTAGTGCACCAACGAGTTGAGGAGGGGGGGGGGGGGGGGCGAGCCAGCCTGCCCAGTTGGGGGGTCGCGAGGAGGGTGGGAGAGTGGAGAGGAGGAAGTGAGGGAGGATTTGGGCATGGGGACAATGCCATAGCATGTGTACATTGGAGGGGCAAGCACCGTAACTCCCGAGGAGTTGCGAGTCGAGGGTTTGAAGCAATATGGGTTCGAGGATTATCATAATGATGGTCGTAGGAAATGACAAGCGCGGCTGCAGGCCGACGCTTTGGTATTCTTTAGCGGGCGGTGCAGTGGGGTCGTCAGTTTACATGTGCGGAACCGAAGTTAGGAGCATTGGCGGCGTTCGCCGTCACGTCGGCAGAGGGGCGCAGTGAGCGAGGCTTAGCTCGTCGTCTCGTCCGAACCAGAAAGGTTCGGACGTGTCTTTGGACTTGAAAATAGATTAGAATAAACAGAAGAAATTTGGCAGACAAGCGTCTCGAGCTCAGCGGAATTTGAGATGCTTGTCTGTCACCTTTCTTCTGTTTCTTCTGTCTTAGAGTCTAAACATCATAATTAATTAAGCACACTAGCGCGAGCTGAACCTCTACATCATACTAACTTTACGATGATTTTTGAAAAGGTAGATTCCGTTAAGCAGTCAGAACACAACCTCCCGAATGCTGCCTTCTTGATCGAATAGTGTTCCCTGTATAGGAAAGAAGCGAGCGTAACCCAAGCCCCGACCAGGGCTTGAGTTACGGCAAACGTATCATTTTCATCGGTTGGCCCTTTTTAACCGACGCACTCAGAGTACGCTCGCGCAAACTTTGCGCCACGGGCAGACTTTCGGAATTCCAGAAACAGCCTTAAAGGGACGACTAAATGAATTTTCGGCTGGGATAAATTGGGATTTTACTAATCGCATATCATTTAGTGGGCCAAAAATAAAACTAGTGCAAGAGCGTAGAAAGCCTAAAGCCTGCTTTTCGGTACAAGAATTTGAAAATAAAACTGCCTATTTCGTACCTTCTTTCACTCGAAAGCTCTGCACCTTTTAACAGTGATCTTTTTGATTACTTTGAGAACTTGGGAACTTTTAATCCCAACCAGCACGGATTCCGGCGGAGGCTTTCGACTGTCACACAACTGACGGAAACTATACACGATTTCACGACTTCGCTGGTTGAAAGGGGCCAGACGGATGCAATCTGTCTGAACCTTTCAAAGGTTTTCGACCACGTTCCCCATGCACAACTTATCCAGAAGCTAAATGACGCCAGCATAAATTTAAAGATACTGATATAAATCACGGCTTACCTCACCAACCATACTCAATTTGTCGAAATTAACGGTGCTAGATCAGCTACATTAAAAGTCACGTCGGGGGAATTCCCCAGGGGTCCGTGCTAAGACCCGTATTATTCTTAAGTTATAATAATGACATCGCAGACAACCTTTGCCCTAAAGTTACCGCCCGCTTATTCGCAGACGACTGCCTAATTTACTCTAGAATTACATGTCCTGAAGATCAGATCACTTTGAACAAAGCATTAAATACCATAAGTGAGTGGTGCAAGCGGTCGGAAATGCAAATTAACCCAACAAAAGCTGTATTTTCAAGGATCACAAACAAGGTTAAAAACATTCTTCCTTATAACTACGAACTGGACGTTAAACCATTAACCTTCGTCAGCAATTTTAAATACCTGGGTGTAACCATGTCGAGTGAAATTAATTGGAAATTCCATATCGCCAATTGTGCGAGCTCCGCAGAAAGAAAATTGTTGTTTTTAAGATGTAACCTTAAATTAGCGACAGACGAAGTAAAACTTAAGCTTATTTAACATTTGTAAGCCGAGTCTTAGAGTACGCAAGTGCCGTGTGGGACTCACACAGAAAAACAAAAAACAAATTGAAAAATTAGAAGAGGTAAAAAGAAGAGCTTCCAGATTTATCACAGCCCAATACCGAAGGACTCAGTGTGTCAGTGCGATGCTTACTCATCTCAACTTGCAATCACTAGCAGAGCGTCGAAAAGTGGCTAGACTAAAATTTCTTTATTTGATACAAAAAAAAATAATAGTCTCAACATCGAATCACTGCGATATTTAAAGGCTCGTTCTACTAGAGGACTTAGAAGAAATCACAATGAAATGATAACGCCAATGAAAGCGCGAATCGACCCCTTCAAAATATTCCGTCTTTCCATGGACTATAAATGAGTGGAACAGCCTGCCCCAAGATGTTTTGAAAGGGACACCGTTGAGGGTTTTCAAGCCCTCCTGAGAAGTCTCGCCCAACAAAAAAAGTATATAATTATTTTTTTTGTGCGTTTCCTGTTTTGTTTGGTCGCCTATGTTTTGAATGCATTCGTGTGCTGAAACAACCATGAAATGTATTGTTCGTGGAATTGTGCGTTAAAAATTTGTTGTTTTACCAATATCCCACTCCTGTAACTGCATGTAGGCCAATAGTATGAATAAATAAATAAATTAAGATGCACCCTCGACGCCCAAGCACGTCAGCCGAACCCAGCTCACGCAATGGGACACGAGCACTACGTCACTCGGACGTATGCGCTCGTCAACAATCAATCCGTCGGCGAATATTTGAGTTCACATTCGTGGCCAATGAGTGCCGTGACGGCACTTATCATCCCTTGAGAATGACAAGTTTCATGGTGTGCTTAGAAAGCACGGCGGAAGCTCGGGGTCATCGCCTCCGGTGCCCGAGCACGTCACGACCACGTGATTTAGATTCTGAGTTGAGGATTAAAGCTAAGGAGGAAAAAGTTGAAAAAATTATTTCATGGTCCCTTTAGAATACACTGCCCCCCCCCCTCTCAAAACCCCTCAATTTTTTTTTCCAGGCGATTTAATCTGGTGTCAGGAGACTACCCAATCAACAGTTTGCTGCAGGTCACGCATATTTTAATAAAGCCCAAAAGCTCAACTGCTCGAAACCGAAACACGAACTCCAGTCATGGTCGGAAGTCGCGATGCTACACCCGACATCGCGTAAATTTTTTCCTTCGCGTTTCCGCCCTCTGAAGCAGACGGTGACGACGACGAACTTGCATGAACCGTTTGTCGTGCGATTGTTTCGCACTTATATTCCTTCCGTTCGATGTTCTGCGCTTGAAGATCGATTGGCCGGTACCGTCGCAACGTTGGTCCGTCGTGCCCTGCCATCGCGTCGTCCAGCCAGCAGTATACGTCGCCATATCGACGATGACGTGCACATGTACTTCCTGTGATCTGTGCAATTTTTTTAAGGCGAAAGTATTGATTGCTTCATTACGCGAAAAGGCGTCGGCGTTGTGCCCGAAAGATGGCCATAAAAATACGTCATCAAGCACGCGCCGCTCAAAGTCAAAGCGGACGCGCCTCAGAAATAAAACACAGATAGCACAGCAACGCAGATGCTGCGTCAGAAGGCAACGGGCGTCAGATGCGCGCTCTCGTCACGAAAGCCGTCATGAAGCCGGCGGGGTTCTCCCGCGCCTGCGCAGTGGGGGAGCCTGATGTCCCCGCCGGAGCGCCGTGTGAAAAAGGAAGGCGTGGCACGCTGCTTGTAGGATATTTTTTGTTGTTGTTTGTTTCGATCAACGGGTTTGCAGTCATTTGAAAGCCACAAAATTGGGTTTATATTATTTTATATTTTTAATATTGAACGTCTGTCTTAGATAACCCACGACCTTGAATATACCGTATTTACTCGAGTAATAGCCGCACTATTTATGAACAAAGCCCTTGCGTCTACTTTCCCACATAACACATAAACAGCCAGGTATTGCGTTGCGCATAAACACCATAGCGAATAACCAGATCGAGAACACGATTCTCCATACAAATGCAATCTTCACAGATGGTATCTTCGCACGAAGACGTTATCTCTGTCCTGTAAACAGCTGGAATCATGCTGTCGATCGCGGTGATTGGCAATCTGCGTGCTCCGCGGAAAAGCGAACCATCAGGTTTTCTTCATAAACAGTGCGGCTATTACTCGAGTAAATACGGTATTTAGTACGCATAGTCTGAACGCCACGTGATTATCAAGAGTAAGAGCGACTGAAACCGGCCAATTCTTGACCGGCTGTTTTCGGGCGGAAAGAAAAAGAATTACGAGCCCCAAATTATGTTCTAGGTAATTAAGCCCTTCACATGTTAAAAAAAGAATATAGATCAAAAAGAAATTTGGCGACGTTTTTTTGAGTTTTGCGAGGAGTCGGCGGCGACAACCGCTAGGTGGCAACGAACAATAGGCGACGGAGGCGACGCCGCCGGCGTCATTCTCGAAACTTTCCACAACGCGCACATCCGCTACCGTGACGCGCGTCGCACTGCGCTCTCGCGTCGTGCGCTCAAATGGCACGCGCTCTCGTGTGGCGGCGGCCCTCTCGTATTGCGTGCTCTCCCGTCGGCACTCTCGTGTCTTGCTCCCTCGAGAAATCACTTCTTTTCTTCTTGGAAGCTAAAAAAAACAATTAGATGGTGTTCGAACTTCTCTTGAACTCATAAATCGCAGATATATTAATAATTACAGGGGAACTTCCCAATAACTAATTTTCGTCGAGTAAGCTTTGTTTTTATTTGGGCGATGTCGCACATCTGCTAGGAGATCGTTTAAGTAGTCCTTGTCCCCTAAAACGTCCAGTAATCTGGAGGATGTATAGTTGATACTTGGTTACAGGGCTCGGATAAGATGCCACAGTGTTCCAAATAATTTAGTATTATTAGTTCATTGCGTCTAGTTGATTAATTTCGATATGTTGTAGAGATCCAGGCACGAAGTTCCACGAACTATGTTTAAGTATCCTTTGTGTTATGAAGTGTAAAATTATTGATTATTTTCAGAAATTCAGTTACCAAGGTGCTGCCACTGATCATTACTTGGCAAATAAAGTAGACATTGGTTCCTTTCTGGCGAATATTCACACGGCTCAGCAGCTTTATTCATACTTGATTTTTCTATTGACATTTGAAGCTATTCATGTGCCATGACCTGCATCGTGGGCGAGCTGTTTTCTCGTTAGACATTCTAAGACGTTCGTTATTCTTGGTTACAAAAAGCTGATTTCGTATGGTTTGCATATTCAAACAGCGATGAATATAGAAACCACGCTGTAACCACTGTTTTTTTTTTTTTTGCAAACATTATTTATTTTTGTACTCTAAAAATTTCGAGTTTCTCTACCCATGAAGCACAGTAAGGGGGTCAATTCGGTGGTAGGTACACTCGCCAGTTCGTCTTGCGTATTCATTCATTGTTCCGATTGCTCTGCGTCGAAGATACCTGGCGTTTATGGCAAACAATTCACAGTTTTTTGTATCTGTCACACAGAGTTCTCTTTTATATGTTTGTCGCAAACGGTTAGCTTTTAGTATCTTCCCTTTGAATTGGTAGCAGTCCCCCCACTCCACGTTCAACAAAGAAGATTATTCATTGAACAATTTATTCACCGGAATGTTGAAGTCTGACCAGTTCTTTATGGTTGACTGCTTCCCCTTTCGTTGGAATGGTGTTGGAGCTTGTGATGTTTCAGGACCAGAACACTGCTTTCCTTCCTCTCTTTGTAAAACGACATGCCTTTTCTGTCCCACAAAGTCTTAGACGGAGTGTAACCAATCGCATTTAAGACACCTCAGACGGCCCGCAAAAATGACTTTCTCAACGTATCGCGCTGCGATTTACTACAGAGGTGCAAGCAGGTGGTAGAAGTTTACAGTAAGAGAATCAAGGAATGAACTTACCTCGTTCAAAAGAAATAAAAACAGAAACATGTTCTGGGCAATCTACGCCGCCACTTCGCAGACAATGAATACGTAGTGAGCGCGTTAGCGCCGGCCGATTCGGGATCTTTTGCGGGATTGTCTGCTATCATAACCCGAATCGACCGGCACTCCCTCGACGCAGAGTACGCCATCTGTCGGCAGCACTTCTCACTACGTGTGCATGGTCTGGAAAGTGGCGGCGTAATTTCCCAAAACACGTTTCTGTTTTTTTTTTTTTAATGAGGTAAGTTCATTCCTTGATTTTTTTTTACCTGTAAACTTTCACCACCTGCTTGCACCTCTGTAGTAAATTGCAGCGCGATACGTTGAAAAACCGATTTTCGCGGGTCGACTAATGTGCCTTACAAGCGTTAGTTTACATGCTCTATAATAATGCTTTCAAGCTTGACCATGTCACTGGTAGTCGGAACAACTCGCTTATACTGTAAAACCCTTAATGTTCGCGAGCCCTTAATTTTCGCGAATTTCGCGAATTGAAAAATTCGCGAAATTTAAGGGCACGCGAAAATTTCGATCTTTAAGCATTTCAATGCAGGCATCTGGAATTCGCGAAACTTAGTGGCCGCGATTTTGTCCTTTGTGACCGATTCGCGAAAAATAGGGGCCGCGAAATTAAAGGGTTTTACAGTATTCATTGTTAAACGGCAATCCTTCAAATCCGGCCAAGAAAAAAAAAACTAGTTGTTTTTGTCGTTTGTATGCCATAGTTTTTGTAGTAGCACAGGTCAAATGGCACAGGTCGTGCCATTTGAAGTATCTATCTTCACAACATCGTTTTTGTCTGTGAAGAATTTGTGAAACCCCCAAGATTCCACAAATAGCTTTTTTAAAATTCTTGATTTGGAGTTTTTAGTTGCCTAGCAGGTACAGAAATTTCGGCTTGAGCAGCTGACCCGCATACCGGCATCAAGAATGGAACGGCCTTTTCTCTCCGCGGATGCTTACTGTTGCAATGCGTGCGCTAATTAGTCAAACCTTAAGCTGACCTTCCTTTTGACGTGAACGACCTGTAATACGCTTTCGCCGATTTCCGCCGTTCATGAGGGAAAGCCTTCGTTGTGTTCTTCTCCTTCCCACACCGAGTAAAAAAAAAAAAAGATTTTCTTCTTACAAGCAACATTTTGACAGGCGCCAGCGCTTCGCTTTTGGTGCGAGCTCGATGCGAGCTCGGTGTACGCGCACTTGCACTGGGTAACAAATAACCTCTTTCAAAGGTTCTTGTTAACATGATAGAAATTCGATTGCTCCGAAGGATTCCCTAAGGTGGCAGTCAGGTTCCTACCCGTGACGTCACGACCAGGATTTGCTTCCATACCTGTGACCCTGGCTACCTATCATCCCTTGCGAACGGAAAGTTCGATATGAATCGCAGATTGCTTCCATACCTGTGAACCTGAGATGAGCACGGCAAGAGCAGCTTATATCGTCGTCGCGTTCTAAAACCAAACACAGCGAAAGTTGACGCTATGACAATAACTTTTTTTCCGCCAACGAAAACAGAATTAATTCTACCAACGACGTAATAGTGAAGTTCAGAGCAAATGGGGATACCCACCAAAACGACGCTTTTGGTAGAGCACAACACCAATATAAAACAATGGCAGTCAGAGATACACCCCTATTTGACAAGGCTCTATCTAGCTACTTGCTTCTTTACGTAATCTACACTCTAAAAAAAAAAAAAGAGTGTCGTCTTACATCTTTTTGTCCCATATAATGCAGCCAAAGACGACATACATTTCGACGTATACAGCGCACATATAGTCGAACAGACGGCCTCAAATTTAAAAGGTGCTTGATAACGGTGTGAGATAACTTATTAAAAGCTCAAGTACATATCAAAAACCACAGAAAGAAAACACTGAGGTTATGCAGAAGGGTCAAGAAAACCCCGATTACCTTTTTTTTTTTTGTGGTCAGTAACACGTACATTAGCTACGGTATTTTAATAAGTTGCACCACATGGCTGTCAAGCCCCTCGTGAAGAGTTGGTACCGTCGGTTCGACGCAGCGGCGTAGACTTTTCCCGGGGGAGGGGGGAGGGGGGGGGCTGAGGAGTTCTCCGGGGGGGGAGGGGGGGGAGTGCTTTTCCGCGCAATTTTTTTTACACCGGCAATTATCAGTAGTTTATTTTAGGGGGTACATTTTACAGCGTATGTTTATCGCCATGTGTCCGTCGCTGTGTGCGTTATTTTGTTTACATGCCACTACTAGAAGCTCGTTACATGGCACGTAAACAGCGTGTCGGTAAGGATCATGGCCCGGGGGGCGGGGGGGGGCGGGCTCTGCCCTCCGGATCTCACCAAGGGGGGGGGGGCACGAGCCCCGATGCCCCCCGTAGTCTACGCCTATGGTTCGACGTCAGTGCGCTGTATGTCGAACTGAAGCTTTGGGGTGTCCTATAAAAAAGAAAGGATGTAAGAATACACCCTTTTTTTCTTCTTCTGAGAATGTACTTGAGGCTTTCGCGGGGCACCAATTGGACATGTACTGTTGCGTCAGCTTTTGACTGGGACTAGTGTTCTCAATGATCGAACACGAATCTCACCCGAACGCAGCGTGTAACAATCTCCGTCCCGCGATGGCCTCCGGCGAGTGATGTTAGTGACTCCAGCCACTACGTCCTTGTTTTGCTAGGAGGCGTTGGTCAGAGCTCCCATTCCCTTACTTCCCAGCGGCCCACAGCTTGTTCCCCCTCTTCTTCGCAGGACGGCGGCCCAGAGATTCCCAGTCCGGGACCGGAGCCCCCTCCTCCGCCACCGATCCAGGTCAAAGTCGACCGATGTGGCTCGTGGAGCTGCAACTGGCGCGTGGGTGCCCTCACGGCGGCGTCGGTGGCGTCCCTGTACGCCTGCGTGTTCTGGCTCATCTACGCCCTGTCGCTCGAGGGCGGCCGGAGACCGGGTCTCTTCATCTCGGCCACCTGCATCCTGCTCCTGGTCGCTCTCGGTGTCACCCTCCTCTCCGTCAGGAAGCTCTGCGAGCTGCTCTCACCTCCTCCGGTTCCCATCCCCGTCTGAAGCCCTTCACATCGCACATCCTATCATCATCATCAGCCTGCGAAGACAACGTGTTCTCGTGGTGCTGGAACCACCTATAGAGGGAACATTGGCGTGACGTCATCACTTTCTGCACGCAGTCTGCATTGGACGATTTGTGCATGATGGCCGCTCGGTGGCAAAGGAGACTAGCTGCATAATTTAATATATTATCAGCTACAAACAATTTCTTTCAAAAGAAAAAAGCGTGTTCTGGTGTATGTCTCGGCGGTAGCTTGTAGATTTTGTCGGTGCTGCATTATCATCTGGTTTCTGACGGTTTCTTGGGGGTCTTATACTCGTGAGAAGGCGGTATTCGGCTTGACAATAGTGTGTGAAGGATTCCAAATAGACAACAAAATAAAAGCGTATTTTTTGGGGGAACTTGAGCACTATGGTTACGGACAGATGAAGGAACTCAGGACGTAGCGAGTCCCGATTACCTTATTATGTATTGCTTCACAGCCAATCAGATTGCACCATTAGAGAACGCCAAAGAACCAATTACTAAGCGTGATGATAATGAACCACGTCTTGCGTTTCTGTAAAGTGTTAGTGACTATAGCTCATAAGCCATAACAACGTGAGCTCTCTAGACGAGCTCAGCGTGCTTCATAAGTGACATCGGCCAGCCGGGAGTGACTCGCATTGAATGAAATCAGACTGCACGTTCCATCGAGTAAGTCGCATGGCTCCTAACCTTGTGGAAGAATACGCCGAAATGAGGGTTGTCTCGTTGAATATTCTCTCTGGCGCTTCTAGGCGCATGATCTGCCTAAACGAGCCCGGTGAGACTGCGTCCTTCAGCTCGCAACTTGCACACAAGGAGCGCTCTTCAAATTGACCAGTTTGCACGCGCTTCTTCATCTACTAATTCTCTCCGGGATTCATTTTGTACTGCCGCCACTTTCGAACGGACACTGATCGAGCATAGTCGCAATACATGCACTCCCACAGACTCTTCATTCATCGAGATGGGATCAAGGAGATGCATCTAAAGAGGCAGGTCACGGGATACTTGCGTAAGCGAGAGCGCAGTTTGAGGAAACTCTTCTCCACCATCGCAAGAATTATTTAAAACAGAACTGGTGCCGTGATTTTAGTATGTGTAGAGTGGAGTCGGTAGTGAACAGCCCCTTTCAATGCGTCCTCGTTAACACGGTGGAAATTTACTTAATATCAAGAATTCAGACCAAGAAAAGGCAAACACAAGACAGTACAGGAGCTGAACATACTTTGTTTACCCCTAGGCTGACAGTCCGTTGGAAGATACGTGCCTAGGCCAGTCATACGTCGATGTTTCGTCACGTGATAACACTCCCGCCCATACCCACGCGCGGAGGGCAGGGTCAGGTGGCGAAAGGGAAGCGGTTGATTATTTTGGCGAGGGCATAGCTCCCACCGTAGTCAGCTTAGTAATGAACGGGATTCATGAACGACACACAGCAAGGGTTCTTTTTGTCCTTGGGTGGGTTGGATTTCTACAATGTTAGACGTGTATACCGAATTGCCCGATTCCTGAACGTGTCAAAGGTTCCTGCTCAAAACTTGGAACAAAAAGGGTATAACGTTTAGTGCCACCAGTAAACTGTTTTTATTTGTCGAGCGAGAAAGAGTGGACGTTGAGGTTGGTGTGACGGTTTATTTTAAGAACATTTTCAACAAACTCAAAAAGAAATTAACGCGACTCTTTTTTTAACTTATTGACACCTTTGAGCGTCTGCGCTTGATGTGACTATTGTACTGGGATGTTTTTTGTGCACCTAGTTAAACGGCGAAACACCCGATGGACACCTCTTGCTTCTCCAGACATCGTGACAGCGGCTGAAGACAACCATCTCTGAGCGTCACTTCATTTTTCTTGAGGAAGAACGCTTTGCCCGCAAGGATTTGAAAACTATTCTTTCGCTTTACACGCGCGTGCTTACTGTACCATACGCTTTAAATGTATGCCTGTCGTTGACCAACCCCTTCTTGAGTGTACATTAAACATACTAAACCTTTCTTTCGTTGTACTCCATCCTGTCCCGAGCAGAAGGCTTCCCATTGCCGCCGCCGTTGAACGCGACACGCTCTATGCGGCCACGGACAGTTTGTCGGCCGCATCACGTATATTCAGCCGAATTCTAAAGTTTTCAAGCTCCCGTCAAGCAGCTAGCGTCCGAGAGCGTCAGTTATAAGCCCTTTCCAAGGGAGCGAACCCGGACTCCAAAAACCTGGTGGACGCAAAGCAGCGTTTGACAACGACCGGATACTGCTTAAAACGTCACATCTGTTCGCCAAATTTGCCGTGCAGGCTGCCACGTCTGACACGCATGTGTGAACGGACCTTCAAGCCATGCAAAAGACAACATACCTGCAGACATGACGAGAGAATTTTCTGCGTACACTCCTTCAGCACGTTTGCTTCATACATGTGTGGGCTCCAAACATGCCTGCAAACAGTTTTTGTATTTCCAATGTGACCCTCATACCGCGTCTTTACAATTCCAAGCGGGCGTGCAGAGTATGACAGTTCCCAACTCGTGCAGCGCAATGCAGGTTGCATCGATTGAGTAGACGTGTACGGTATGTACAAGAAAAATGAGTCAGATGTGAAATTTAAAAAAATAACATAAATCTGCTTTTGAATATATATATATATATATATACTGCGGCACTATATATAGATATATATATATATATATATATATATATATATATATATATATATATATATATATATATATATATATATATATACATATATATATATATATATATATATATATATATATATATATATATATAGTGCCGCTTTTTTTGTCTTGCCCTGCAAACAAAGTGAGGTGACAGCCGAGGCGCTGGATGCTCTGCTGTGTACAGACTATACACACAATCCTCCACCATCATTCAGAATTAGGCAAAGGTGGAAACATTATATTTTCATGTGACGTCATCTTTTCTCTGGCAAATTCATAGGGGAAACGCTTACTGCACGATGTAGCAGGGAAATCGTGACGTCAAGTGACATAGTTTCACATGACAAAGTGACGCAAATGGCTGTGATCTTGCATAGTCATGTAAAATCATGTGGCGTCACATTTTCCGCTCTAAATTTAGCAAAGAAACGCTTCATGAAACCTCATAGTGACAATTGACATCAGGTGACGTCATGTGACGTAACGATTTCCCTCCAGTTTAGCTGAAAACACTTCACGTGACGTCATGTGATGTCACATGACTCATCCTGGGCTAGATTATTAATCGAAGCAAAAGCCACGGATCATTTCGCTTGCGCACCTTTGATAGGACCTGACTGATAGGTCCATATGCTGCCAGTGAAGGCGCTAGGTACAGCTCAGAGGGGATAAATTAGTTCGCCTAATACCCCTGCTCACGTACACTCAGAAGACCTTCAGAACGAATTCCTTCAAAGAATCGGCAAACCAGATGGCGATCTCGGCTCTGCCCAGGCCCATCGATGTGCTCATGGTTCGCCGAATCTTGAAAGTATAGTTCGTCCTGAAAGCATTTTAAGGGGTACAGGGGTATTACTATTTAAGCATCTTTGTGCGGTCACATCAGGCCATTTTTCGACACGATGCTCGGTTCATATTATTGTTATTATTATTATTACTACTACTACATTCCACTAAGTAGCGGGGCCGTTGAGATATTACTATGGGTCATCGTTGCAACCGAACCCTGCGTTGTTTGGCAGCAATGGTAAATGGTTCTTTACCTGGATGACACACCCGTTCAGGCAACTACAACGGCGTGCATTTCAATCCCTTTCCTCTGTTACACATTTCGACCGCCAGGCAGCGCCAATTTGTTTCTGCATCCTTGGAATGACGGTAGCTTCCCGCTTCTACACTTCTCATATTTTCCGCTGGATGGCGTTGCCTCCTTGACTTCTTTTGCATGGCGGGCGTGCGGGAGCGATGTGCCCATGACGTGTTCTCGAATGTGTTTCAATACAACAGCGTTTCTCGGGGATTCTATCTGGAATTTATCTAACCGAGATCTTGTGACATGACTCCCGACTGCGGGTAACGCTCGCGGAATTGATAAGCTATATGGGTCTCCCGTTATCTATAAATATGTGTCAAACCGGTTCACGTATATAGGAGCTTGGAGGGTACAGCTACACTCATCAAGACTGTTCAAGAGTGTGGGATCGTCGCCCATCTAATCGCGCTTAACACCAGTCAGATACCTATTTCACAGGTTATCTGACAACAATACTGTAGCTGACTGTGACGTCCGCCCTCTAGTCAATACTTCAGGATGTCTTTGGAGGTAAGGAACGACCATCCGTGAGAATGGGTTTATAGTTTAAAAGAGGTGTGCGAGTTTACTTTCCTACAGAGCGCAAAGACATGCAGCCAATACCGGCAACAATAAAATGATCTAAGCTAAGGACAAAACTCATCATACGATCCGACAAAAAAAATGCAATGTGGGCAAGAAAAAATTAGCATGACGTTTCACTTGCGCATTGTCCCTAATCACATCGCATTTTGAAAGGAAATCTATTTGTAATCTGAGTTTCGTCATTAGCTTCATGGGACCCTTCCATAGTTTGTCGTGAATGACTGGCATTGTGTTCTCCAGGAAAGTGAACTCGCAGTCTTTATTGAAGTGAGGGTTAGAGACCCGGGTTAAACTTTCTTCTTTGTCCTCCGACTCGCCCGTTTCCCTCTTCTTCTGGCTTTCCCTGTGAGACACAGTGTAGACTCCGCTTCACGCGTCGACGCGTGGGCGGCCCGAATACGCACATACCCTGCTTTGCGTCCTCCCGACGCGCTCGTCAATCGTCTGGGCGCCCAGCGGGTGGCAACTCATTGCGTTTGTCCGTCGCCCTTGCTGACGCGCCAAGTCTCCGTCAGGTCCCTGGCTCGGGTCCAAACTCTGCCGCACCTACACGCAATCGGCGAGTATACCGTCGGCGGCTCTGAGCGGGCCCAGCGGCACCGCCGAGGTCGGAGGTGGATGAGCAGGAGGGGCGATCGGCTGAACAAAACAACGTGATGCTTTGGAATGTTCCAGTGTGTCACAATCTCCACAGCCCAGCATACACGTGTTCGTCCCTTCTGAGAGCGAGCACGGTGCACGCCATACCAACACCTCCTATTGGCAACGAGATGTTTCGGTGGTTCCCTCTTATAGTTCCCATCTGTGTCGTCATGACCAGGATTATCAATTTCCAGCGACAATTGCGATGGTGTGTGTGTTTGTGTAAAGAACACGGCGGAAGCTTGGAATCATCGCGTCTTCACACCAACACCGTCAAACTTGACAGTCTCATATTCCTCTTATCTCCGCGAATAAAAGTAGAATTTATCATACTCGAGACGACATAGTAAGCTTTTGACCAATCGTGGATAGCCGACCACAGCTACTTGTTTCAGTTAGTCCGACGCACCGATGCTAAAGCGCGAGCATGGCCCTGAACAGTGCACTGCACGAGCGCGCGTAGCGCTGAGCCGGGGCGCTGAGAGTCTGGACCTGCGACGAGTAGCATCGCCTCCATCTGGAGTACTCACTGGCGGCCATAACTGAGCCCGGGGCTTTTGAGCGGGGGCTGATGGCCCGCTTCCACAGTTCTTTTGCAACCATGGGCGTACCAACCGGGCGGCAAGGGGCGCCCCCCGTTCTCAAGTGTAAGCGTGTGTTCCCCCCCCCCCCCCTGAAACAGCCGCCACTGGGCAGGGCAAACACTGCACCGGCGGCACCCAAGGGATACCAAGGGCACCGCTTCCCGGCACTGAGGGGAAGGGGGGGGAGTCGGGTTTGCCCCCCGCCTCCCCACTCAAAAACAAGTTGGTTCGTGACTGTTTGCAACGTTCATTCCACGCCATCAAGACTGCCAGACTTAGCAGCCTATAAATATGAGCTCGTTCAGAGCACGCGTAGTGAACAGCGCGTCCAAATATGGCGTCCAGTGAATACCCGCTCTTCGAGCGCAAGCTTTCTGCCTTTGACAACATTTCGTCGCGTGCGCAGGCAATGCCCGGGGGAAAGCAATGAGCGCGTGTTGGAGGCGAACGCGGAGTACAGATTGGACACGACTGTGACGTCAGAGTTCGGCTGGAACTCGTAAACTCACCGATTGGACACGAGTCCCGGCCGAACGCCGACGCGCAGCAGTTGTGACCAATCAGTGCTACGCGCTGGCCTCCGGTAGGTGACGTAGAAAGTACAGCACTAGGCGCGTTAACCTATACTCGTGTCACATTAGAAAAAGAAAAGAAAGTTTCGCGCATTATTGGCGCGGTGCACGAAGTAGTTCTTCACAAACTTTGGTTGTAGGAGGCAGAAACGATGCTTTTGGCGTTTGAACTACGTGTACATCTTGATAAAAATAACTTACATCTAATCTAAGATGCACTTGCATATATTATAATTCAACACATAAAGGGAGAAATTATACTCGGTGACAGCTTTTCTTGGCAATGCAGTGGAAGGTAAACACGCGTACCTCTCCATTTTGAGTGCTGAATAAGCTGTGCGCGGACTCTCCTCCTCTCCCCGGTGAATACCAGAAAAGTTGAAAGTATCGTCGTTACGCAAAAATCCGCGTTTTGTTTTCTACGGTTTCTAGGCAGGAGTGAAAGCTTGCGTTGAGAAACAAGGGATCTGTGTTCAATTCCCAGCCCCGTCGGTTTCGATCTGAACGATCATGGTGAGAGCATGCGGTCGTGCGACCGCTACCGCGTGATGCACGTTAAGGGACCCCAGGTTAGCAGTCGGACTATACCGGCCAGAATGTCCGTCTTACAACAAAAGACAATAGTCTCACTTGAAGAACTAAGCTCATACCTTTTAAATACTCACACTTTAAATACTCAATACCCTTTACCCTTTCAATGCTTAATGCCGAGTTTATTCTGAAGAAGTCACCTGGAGCTTTTTACTGGTCCTTATCTCTTACGATAAAAAAAGTTTAGTTTTATAGTTTTTTGTTTGCTTTTTTATTATTTAGTTACAGGGTGCAAACATTACTGAGGTGGACTGCGCTAAAATATGGCATAGTTACGCTATAATATCATCCGATTAACGAAGACCCCACAAAATGTTTAATGGAACAATGCCGGTGATTGAGGCTGTGGATAAAGTAAGGTGGCTCGACTCGACGTATGTGGACGACTTAAAAAAAATGTATACACTTCACCGGTTTACACGCAAGGATAATGGCAACAGTGTGATATTTGCGATCCAATAGTGATAATTCATAAAATGGAGGTGTAATAATTGGCTAACTAAGAAAGGTCTCGTTTAAAGCACTTCTTTTAAAAATCAATGAAGGCTTAAAATTTTACAGAGCCACGGCTGTGTAAATGTCCGTAGCGATCGCGAACCCTTTCAATTTGCGATACGGACGCGAATACGTTTTCCAATGGGGTTACAAGACGTTCGCTTGAAGATTATTTTTGGGTTCAGCACAACTAGGCAAGAGCTCTCTTCAAACACAAACAGGTTCGAGATCGCGGTTGTCTGCGGCTCCCTATTACACAATTATTCCTAAAAAAAAAACAAGAAAAAAAAAAAGAACGGCTTTTAATGTTTTCCTTTTTGCTTTTCTTTGTCAAAAATAATTATCAAAGCCAGTCTAACAGTTATGTAAAAATGAAAAAGTTATTTTCCTGCTCTTGTAATTATATTTCCCTTCTGCAAATCAAATAATTATTTAGCAATGTCCTTTGGGAGCGGTCATACGTACTGCCTAATTAATGTGTAGAACGCAACTTTGCGGAGCGCTATTTCATTTGCACTACGGGAAGAGGGAAAGCAACTGATTAGACAGTACTTACTGCGGGACACGCAAGTGAATATGAGATAACTTCAGTCATTGACTCAGTTTGTACTTTAGCTCGAAAAGAAAACAAACCAAAAAAAAAAACCAACGACATTTAATTATTTTTGCATTTCGCCAAAAAAGAGGACCCGATTGCGAAGATGACCTTGAGGTTCTTTTCAATGACCACTATTGAAACGCGATGATGCTAGCGTTGCTTGCACTCGCACCATGCATTTGTAGTTCGAGATTTGATATGACGCCAAATAAACGAATTTAGACTCTTGCGAAAAAGAGCGTGATTGTTTGCATGGGAGGAACGTCAATTATGTTGCGGTGTGATCGTCAAATAAAGAGCTCTGCAAGACCGTCGGAAAAAAATTGGGCAATGATTCAAGTTTCAAGTTGTTGTGACATTTGCCAGCAAGATGATTCCATGAGGGCCCTTTTGAGGTTCGTGCGATCGTATTACCACTCACAAAGCAGCACTGCGAATGTCTTTTTTTTTTTTTGTGTGTGTGTGTGTGTGTGTGTGTGTGTGTGTGTGTGTGTGTTTTAGCGCATGTTTCTTACGTTGGTACCCGATTATGCATATTACGTAACGACAGAACAGTTGCAGCCGCTCTTTATAAACGCCATTAAACTTAAGAAAAAATTTTTTGTCACGGCCGGAAAACGATATTTTGGGTCATATAAGACACTTTTCTGAAAGTGAAGTGTAGAAATGTCCAGCTTCGCTGCTTGTGCATGCCATGCGGTCTAATATATATAATGCTGCTTCGACTTCACCTTTTTATTCAAATCTGTTTCAGCATTCAATTTTCTCTTGTCAAACCGTGAAACAGGTAAACGGAGCCAGTTGTGTGAACATACACGTTTAATATAAAAACCGAATTATAAGCGTCCAGTCGGCAGTATTTTTGCCTCGAAACTACAAACTCCAGATTAACACGAAAACGTTCACACAATAACAAGAGTGACACAGAGCAGCGCCATTTGTACTGCTCTTCCAAAAGCAATGTTTTGTTAGCCTAAACAAAACCCTCCAAAGCAAAAATGAAAAGCAAAACGAAAATCGAACTTCGGGGAGTCTCTTCTTTCAAGGGCTCGGTTTAAGAATAAAAAAAGAAGAAAAAAGTATCCTCTAACTTCCCGACCTCACATTTAGTAATTCTCCGGTGTTTTTTTCTTTCTTTTTTGCTCTAGGTTTTTATAGTTGAAGAAGCGCATGGCTTGGCGAGCAGCAGACATATATGCCACAATCTCATTGGCTACAAGACTATATAGTCTTGTAGCCAATGAGATTGTGGCATTTTGTGATAAGAACGTCGAAGGGGCAATTTTAGACTTAGGCTAGGTGGCGCAAGCTACCGTCTGTTACAAAGTGTATAGCTATTAACATCCAACATCCATCCACCCATCCAACGAAGCGAGAAACATGAAAATAATGAACCATGCCTTGCGTTTCCGAAGCCTTTCCAGCGTTTATCACCCTGGTGAAAAATGCCGAGTGACTGAGCTGTGGACAGGCACGTAGCCAAGGGGGGGGGGGCGCCCCCCCCCCGAAATCTTTATTTTGCTGGGACCTCCTCTCCGAAAATAATAAACCATGCCTTGCGTTTCCGAAGCCTTTCCAGCGTTTATCACCCGGGTGAAAAATGCCGAGTTACTGAGCTGTGGACAGGCACGTAGCCAGGGGGGGGGGGGGGGGGGGCATTTGGCCCGGGCTCTCCCCTCCCCCCCCCCGAAAACTTCTATTTTGCTGGGACCTCCTCTCCGAAAATAATAAACCATGCCTTGCGTTTCGGAAGCCTTTCCAGCGTTTATCACCCGGGTGAAAAATGCCGAGTCACTGAGCTGTGGACAGGCACGTAGCCAGGGGGGGGGGGACATAGGGCTCGCCCCTCCCCCGAAATCTTCTATTTTGCTTGGACCTCCTCTCCCCTCCCCCTCATACAGCATTTTGTCATGGGCGGGCCCCCCCCTCCCCCCCCTCCCCTGAAACAAATTCCTGGCTACGTGCCTGGCTGTGGACGTATGCGCAGAGTCTGATATGCCATACAACAAAGCCACAACGCATGCTCAGAAGGCATTCCACAGCCCAGCACCTATCTCATGGACGTACACAGGACGAAAATGCAGGGTCTCTTATGTTATCCCTAAAATGACTTGAAGGCGAAAGCCCAAGCGCCGATGTAAACGTGAGAGCAAACCCCCGAAGACAGCCAGCTCTCTGACTACGCATCTTTGGCGCCGTTTCATTGGTACCTGTCGTTTTGGTACCTTTCGTGTCGCCGACGTGTTTTCTGAAGGTCGACTGAACGATGAGAGATATAAATAAGGCTTTCGCCTTAATAATCAGCTTGTCTCGAATAATCCGCTTAGTCAAACCCTCCGGAGGCAGAAGAAAACGCGCCTCAATTGTTCCGTAAGCCTCAATCTTGCTATAAAACTAGGAAAACAGGAGAGAGGAAGAAAACGCATCTGCAGCTGACGACCTCGTTCGGACGCACGACACGGCATTCACGATGACGTCGACCCAATTCCAGGTTAATTTGTAAAGTGAAGAATTTGTTCCCATAATCTGTGGGGCCGGTTAAGTTCCCACTTGAGTAATAAATAAGATCTATGACATGTAAAATACAATTACGAAATCTGTACACAATGCGATTGAACGCCAGTCAAAACAAACCTAAACTATTTTTTTTTGTAATCGTGAAAACACGTTTGCGATTAGAATTTAGCAAGTTTCCGCTCGCGGCAAGAAGTAACGCTTGACCTTCGACTTTCATCGCTAAACGTAAGAGAAAGAAAAATATGCCTCGCCTAAATTGAGCGTGAATAGTAAAAAGACATTTCTAATGTCTCGGTCTCAGGTAGCGCAAGACAACAGCGAAGCCAAATTTGGTGCACGTTTTGTGGATAGATATTTTGAATGGGACGTCATGTAGGAATGCAGCGAAGCGAAACCGAACATACACGTGTCATGGGGCCTTTTGCCCGTATCCGCTACGGTTGAGAGAACATGATCTTTTTTTCTTTAAATATTGTTGTTTCTTTGTTTATTATCTTCGGTTTCCATCCTTCTCCAAGCCGGCTAAAAAATCATGTCTTCTGCTCAATAAAAAAAGAAAAAGTAAACGAAGCTTAATATGTCAAAGGAAAGCAGGATGAGTCGCGATGCTTTAAAAACTGCCGCCACGCTGCTGATACATTATACGAAAAAATACATTCTGTAAGACACTGCCTGAAACGTGAATCTTTGTTGTATACCGATTTTCTCACATTGTCAAAAAAACTGGCTGCGGACATGGTCGAAGCATACATGTGCACGTAAGCAAACGTTGCAAAACGTAGAACGGTTTCCACGAACCGCGAAGCTTGCTCACGCCATGCAGGACAACACGGGGACACTCCGCCATCTTGATTGTTTACCTTCGTTCGTGTGCGGCGCGGAATCGCTGGAAATGTACTGACTCCTACAAAGTGCTAGTGCGTTCGAAGGGCCGGGAATTACCACGGTGCGACATCAACCAGTGACTTGATGATTAGAAAACTTGACGCGGGGAGTATTTTCCGCTCTTCATTTTATCGAAATGTTCTTCATTCGCTTTGCATGGGCAGATAGCCCTAACCGAGGAAAGTGGGATCGCCGATATATTTTCGGTATTTACGCCGCATGGCGAAGTGTTTCTGTCCGGACAACACCCTTCGCAAATTCCTATGTCTACAGCAAAATTGAGTTAGCACCGGCAGAACCCCAAAGCGTCTTTTGTAGTGTGGTGTTGAGCTGAACCACGAGTGGCTGAACCACGGTCGTGGGCTGAACTGACAGCGCTTAAAACTGCGACACTGACACGATCGGCCTTCACAACAATCGGTGGAATAAATATTTTTCAACGCTGTCTACTTGCCTACCGCCAGCTATGTGATCGCTTCATTCCCCCGAAACGCCACTGGGTATTTTGAAAAACAAAATCAGGTGTCTGTAGAAGCGGCTGTTTCCAACAAGCATCAACAATTATGATCAGAATGGTCGTTTTAATGCTCCCACGATTTTAATCTTTAGGCTCTCTGGCGTTATTATACTTCATCAGCGCGTGAGTAGGCATGCCATTTTTATGTTACTATCAGTAATGTGAGCTGGTCTCTCGGAAGTTCTAATTTCAAAACCAGTCTGAACGTTCACGACCGTAGCTGTGACCATTTCGAAAATCGCTTTCACGTAACTACGCAGGAGAAAAATTATTCGAAAATATTTTGGCTGCACGCCAGCCCCGATTATTGTTAAATAACGTTTTCCAAGCCTTTATTTGAGTGGAGAGCGTTATTGATGAGGGAACTAGCTTTACCATCGAAGCTACTTATGTTGTCGTGTTGCCGGCCCCAAATTCGCTCAGCCAGCGATCACGGCAACACACGTTGTCCAACGCAAGTTGCTGCTGTTTTTGTTGCCGAAAGCTGTCGCCACCGAGGCAACATTTTTGGTTGTGCGTCTACGTTGTCGTGCTGTTGCCTCCGATGCGAGCAGGTTTGTCGGACAACATGGGAAGCGAGCAACAAGTTGCCCGGCCTGTTGGACGACGTGTTGTGTTGCTGGTACAAGCTGCCGATGTTGCCTCAGTGTGACAGGGCCTTTAAAGAGGCGGTTATTGACTCCACCGTCAAACTCAGACTCACTTAGAGAAACAATCCCACTTTCTAACGAGGTAACAAAATAATGTTAAAATGAAACGCAGGCATACGTAAGTTTTGAATTGTATATTGACCACTGCCCTTGTACACATTAAAATAACGTCGGACAGTTATAATTCTGCGCTATATTTTCAGCTTTATTAAAGGCAATGCCCTCGAAGCGTCTTTTATGTTTCCTGTTGCAACGACCAGGACGCGATCTGTTTTTTGCAGCTTCCTTCAGTATATGTAGGCACCAGTTTCCCGTCATGATCTTATTTAACGATAACTATTTCGCCGGTTTGCCTCCGGATGGCGCGTACCTAGTGGCGTCTACAAGGGGGAGGGGGCGGGGGGACCGCCTCGGGTACGCTCCGGGGGGTGTCACGGCGGGCCACGAGAGCGGGGGGAGTCGCGGCGGGCTCGCGAGAGCGGGGGGGGGGGGGGAGTCGCGGCGGGCCACGCGAGAGCGGGGGGAGAGGGGGGTCGCGGCGGGCTACCGCCCCGGGTGCCGCTGACCCTCGTTACGCCACTGCGCGTACCTCCTTGTTCGATAGAGATAACTTTATATGCTCGCAACTCCCATTGTTTCCGGGCGGAACAATATGGCAGGAAAGTTATGTATTTTGCATGGTTTCGATCGAAAATATGAAATCCATCGCCGGACGGTATGAAAGCGGTTGTGCTCATATACGCTTTGCGACTGAATCGTGATTGAACGCAATGCGCGCAAAGCCCTTGCCGCATCTGTTGCGTAGAGAACCCGCAGTACAAAACCCAAAACGAAACTACTGCAACGTTTCATTGTGTAGGCTGCAGAATGTATACATCGATTTTTTCTTCTTTCAGAACTCAAATTATTTTGGCCGCCATCCCGAATATTACGCGTCCGCTGATAATATCCTACCAGTTATAGTGTGACTGGCGAAGACAACATCCCTTTTCAAAGTGTACGTAACACATGGTACGAGACTGGAAAAAATAAGCTTCGGAAACGATAAAAAAAAGAGGCTAAATAAAACCAAACGCCAGTGTTTCGTGTTAGCCACCAGTACATTACCAGTGGAACAGTTGCCAAGGAGCGTGTAAGCTCCTTGGCAACTGTTCCACTGGTAATGTAAGCGTGAAATAATATAATCATTATTCGACTGAACTGAAAGGACTTCTTCTCTCGGTGTCGACCGAGAGGTGCTCGGAGAAAGTTCCAATTCGAGCTGTCTGTGTTCCCTATTCGTGACACCAACTGCCTGCAAGTAATCCCCTTTTCTCTGTTTCCTATTTCGCGTGCCAGGGCACGTCAGTTTTCGCTCCACACTTGGATAGTCTCTGATGACTCCAGTCAAGAAGACCGGAGTGTATACCCTTCCATCTAAATAAACAACGTTGCAAAAGACGGTTGGGTGTTGCTCCTCGCTTTTCACCTTCACGTTTTTTGGTGTGTGTGTGTGTGTGTGTTTTTGTGGTGTTGTTTTTTCTGCAGTTGGGAGTACTACACATGTTCGTCCAGACCATTCCTATCACGGCCATCTGCAAGCTGTCATCTTCCCCGCTGGAGTGCGAATCGCATGCGCTGCGAGCACGCGCAATGGCCCTCTCGCAAAATATCGTACCACGTGCATTTCGCTTTCGGAATCTACATTGGATATAGGTCTATAGAATAAAGCATCCCAATAATCGCCGTCTGAGCGCTACTAAAGGGCTGTATATACTCCGACGTTGAGCGCAGTGAACGCGGCGTAGCGCAGAACGCGCGCCTTTCATTGGCCGGCAACCAGGAACTCGAGAGCTGTGGCCAATCAATATCTGCGCGCGCTACGCCACGCCGCGCCCGTCGACGTTACGTTGGAGTATAAACGTGCCTTAACTCTCTCTATTGGTCTCTGGGACGTGCTCTGAACATACGCAGTACTAGCCTCCTTCTACAGAATATCAAACGCACGCGCACGAGTCCACGAACCAGGCGATAAGAGCGGGAAAAAATGTACCAAACCTCTAATAAATGTACGTTACAACTACAATACCAGCAACGAACGAAGAGGGCACAGAACGCTTATCGCGAACGATTATTTTTTGTACACCTCGAAGAGGAGAGATACGGCAAAGTGTATAGGATTCGACAGGGCCGATAAGAGGAATGCTTACGTCGGTCTCGATTGCGCTTGGCGTCTTTCTCCCGAAAGCGTCATCATAACGCTCTCGTTCCTCTATTGCTTTATACTATTTTTCCCCCTCTTAATCTTCGTCCTTAAGATGATGGCCGACTGACCGTGCGAGATATATCTCCACTCTGTCTCACCGTAGCTTGGCAAACGGCGAAGGCAACGGTCCCGGTGAGCCAATCAACGCACCGGAGGGAGGCACGTGAGTGACGGTTTTGAGGGATGGGTGAGAAAAGCGACGTCTGGGGCACACAAGAGAGGGTTCTGTAAGAGTGGAGTTCTTCCTTGCCCTCTTTTCCAACCGCTCGGGTTAGGCGCTCTCGCCCCTTTGCCTTTGGTAAGGGCTGTCACGTGCCTAGCCTCTGTCGCTCTGATAGGCTCGAAGAGGCCGTAGCGTTCTGTCTTTGCCAAGTTGCGGTGAAGCGAAGTATGGCGCGTACGAGGGCACGGTGCCAACATCCCGCTTGTGTGATCTGTTCGACAAGACGGGGCTGCCTTCGGAGACACTGCCTGAATATGAACGACTAGACACGCACGAAGCGAAAGGTTCCGCTTAATCGATTACCTGTGTGTAATTGTAAAAAGAGAAAACAAAGTAAAAAAAAGTTTTTCGTAGTACCGACAGGACTTTTCGTTTTCTGTGAATGTGTACTTACTTTTCTCTATTGCAAATCGACGTAACTGCTACCCAAATCAACTAACAGTATATTTCTAAAAAAAAAAAAAGAGGTAAAGGAATAAACGCAATCTTGGTAACACGATAGTCATGAAGTTAGCTACGCTTTTAGTTTCGGAACTCCATTCCTCGATTTCTTTGCGAGGTATCCAGGAAGCTTGGGCAATGATGTCGCGATCTATCTCGGACTCCATTAACATTTGTGGAGGACAGAAGGCCGTTTTCTTCAATTTGAAATAAAGCTTCGGTTAACTGGCAACAATGATTTTAAACATCAATATGTCCTAAGTTAACCATTTTGTTCTTAGCCCGAGACTGAGGCAGGAAAAGAGGAAAGTTTCAAAGTAGAAGAAAAATGAACAGTCGAGGACACGTCTCTAACTGCATTATCATGTCCTAAGTGCCGCTACCCTAGAGCGTATACCTCATTTAGCGCATTCATAATCCCTAACGTTTTTGTGTTTTCTTTCAAGGCATTACTTGAATGTTGTTCTTGAAATTATTTTGAAAATATGACCGAGTGCCCCAGTTCCCGTATAAAAGCGGCTGCGAGGTATTAATAACAGTCGTGCTGTTTTGCTTTGTTTTTTTATTATTTTATTTAATCATTGATGAAGTATGTGCAGATCAGTGTGCAGTGTGTATATTCGAATATATGTTTCTATGCAATGCCGATGTTAAACGTAGTTGACAATATTATTAAATGACTTTATACACACAGATCTTTTTTTTTTCTGCGGTTGGTATTGTTGTTTTGTATTTTGCTACAAGATGTTTTATCAATATTTAACAAAAAGGTAGGGAAAATAACAAAAAGAACTAAACCGAATGCCGGGCTCTGTCCTACAACTCCCCGTGACTTTGACGGACCCCATTACAATGCACCGTAAATTAAAAAAAAACAAAGTTTTTTTTTAAATTTTGTTGGTATGATGGTGACGTTATTTAACGAGGACTATACTCGTCTTCCCTTCAAGAGCCGTAGTAAAAAAAAGTCCGGCACCTCGCGGAGCGATACTAATTTTCCCCTTTATGTTGACAATTAAGATATATATGTAGGAGCATTTTAGACTAGATATATGCTACCTCATCAAGACGCACACGTTTCAAACGCCAAAAACGTCGCTTCTTCCTACGACAACCATATCTTGTGAGAACTACTTCCCGCGGCGCATGAACAATACGCAAAACAGCTTTTTTCTCTCTTGAGGTGAAAACAACTGTAGGGGATGTGCTGCGGTCGGCGGACTAGTTCCGGTATGATGACGGTGACGCGACATCTAAAGTTTCATCCTGATTATTGCGACAATAGATTCATATCACCAGTGAGTTTCGCTGCGCTGCCGCTGCCAGCATAGATCATGGAAACTGTAGTCTTTCTGCACGCGCGACCACCCCGCTGGAGCTCTGTGAGACCATCTTGTGCACTGGAGCCTGTCCCCTGCGAGGCGCGCATGCTTGAATCGCTTAATGAAATCAGTCTTTTAAAAAATCAAAGACAAATTGAAGATTTGGGAATGTCACAGATTTGGGGATGTCACACTGACATCTCAACAGAACTCTCAACACTCAGAAGACACAGATGTGCACAAAGCATGCCGCTGTTGTCTCTCACTATACTCACTCTCGACTTTCTATCATGCAACGGAGTGGAAGAGAGGAACAGGCTTTTCAAATAAGAAATTTTTAGTTTTATTACATAACTCGAAAGCATCGCATATTGTTCTTTAGTTTTCCAAAGATAGAGCGAAACCAGCCCCATTGGGACATTCGTGATGCCCGCTTGGACTGCCCCACTCACGGGAGTGTCTCAGCTTGAGAGAGATGTTCATCGTGAAGGGACATACCCTGCATACGCAGGTGCCCGATTTGACAGGTTTCCCCATACTTTGGAGACGACACTTGGGCATTCTCACTCTTGAACCGATTGTTTGGGAGCTCTGTCATTACTTTCGCGCTTTATGGCATGCCTACTAACCGTGTCAAGCTTTCAGCTGGGTCACTACTCTTACCGGAGTTGCTTAAAAAATAATGAGAAAATCCATTAAATTTCGCCATTATTTTTGGTCGCTGGTGTAACGTCACTCGTCGGAAAATCAGTTGAGCGTTCTTTGTTAGAGTGGCCTGGGCTGTGATTCTAATAGGTTAACTGTTAACCTATCGATTAACGCGTTAATTGTCGGCTGATTTTTAATTAATTAGTCAAAAGTGAACTCTGCGAGGCCATTTCCCTATAGTCGCGATAGATCGGTGTCTCCATGGCAACCGCACTGAGATAATATAAACTATTATTACCTACTGCTTAGCTTGCTTCTCGAAATTACTCCTTAGTGTAGTTTTGTTCGCTTTTCCATGTTTCTAGTTACATACTAAAGAAAATACTTGGGTAGTAATTTAAAGAAAATCAATTACTTTTTTGGGTAGTCTGTAATCGTACTGAATTATATTTTGACTAAAAGCACTTGTAATTGTTATTTTTTCGAATTTTTAAAATTACTTAGAATATAAAATTTTGTATCGCGAATGTAACGTTTTTTTTTTTTTTGCTTGTGATTTTGTTACGTTGGAGCTCAGTTTTTTTTTTTTTTTCACGAAGTAGCTTTGTCGGGATAAAAGTTCTGGGCGCGTCCGTCATTGCCCTTTTGAAAGGTCATTGCGACTTGGAAGGATCATGACTCATATGAGTTCAGACTGCGCTCTGAGTGTCGACTCTAGAGGCACAGCTGAGCAACTGTCAACGGCACAGAATGCACGAGGGGCTCACATGAGCCCCAACACAGGGCCCGAGCGCGATCTCTTTGCTACAAATAAAGTCCTTTCACTCATTCATTTTATTGTCAGTCTGGAGAGAAAAGCCAGAATGATTTGAGGTGTTGTGCGGACATCGAAGTTCTTGTGAGATACAGTGCGCACCGCAGCTTGAAGCACGTGGAGCAAAAGCTCGCGCTGCAGAGCCCCAGAGGTCCTAAAACCGTTTACTGTTTCCTGTCTTGCTCAGTCACGTGGGTTCCGTATCTGGTATGCGGGACGAAAATATAATAAAACACTTCGACCTGGAATATGCGAAAAAATATTGGTTAGGTAAAACAAGAATCTGTGACAATCACGTATTTTTTGTAAACACCTTCCGGCGGTGTGGAGAGATCAAAACGGTCTTTTACCGCATACCAGAAGTGTCGACATTCAAGATGGCTACGCCCTTGTGGAAAAGGTGAATACTCTGTTTCATACTTAATACACACAGCCGAACGGTCCGTCAAAAACACCCCTCAATAATTCATGTTGTACCCATGGGTTTAGTTCTCAACTTCGCCGCTAAGGGCGCCATGGTTGTATCTACTCCCAAAGGGATCTCAGACCCCCAGTCGAAATTCGTGGGGTGTCTGAAAACCCCATAGCGTCTCCTCCTGCAATTTAGATTCAATCCAGACTTGCGCCTATCTCAAACACTCTACTCAAGATACTGTGTATTTCTTGTGACGGCTTGAAGCTCAGCTAGTTTACACACGATATTTCAACTACCTTTGGTAGTAATTTGGTATAGCTGCAAATACATTTGATTAAGAGTATTTGGTACTTTATCTTAATTGCATTGCTCAGAATCATGTACTCTTAATTGGCTGTGTAGCGATAATTGCTGCGGCACACAAAGTGACAAACGCAAACCGCTAAACTCGGATGTGTTCGTGACCAGTCGTCGTTCCTCCGATCCACGCTGCGAGAGTAATTTGGTACGAACAATTTCTCTGTGACCTGACTAATTATTGATTACGGCCCTTGCAATAAACATTTGCAATTAATGAACACGGAGATTTTATAGGCAGCAATGCCGTGTAATATTTCACCCACGCTAGAACATCGTAATCGCATGCAGTTTCTGTTATATATATATATATATATATATCATATATATATATATATATATATATATATATATATATATATATATATATATATATATTATGTCAGACGTAAGATTGTCCGAACCTGTTAAAGTTTACGGCATGCACCTCCAAAGTTTTACAACCAACCTACAGATTTTTTTTGTTAGTTTCTAGAGCGAAATATTTTTTTAAAATGATAATACTCCTCGTAGTGCAACACTGAGAGTCAATTGAAATTAGTTTGCACATTTGACACACTTCAAATACTTAAAAATAAAAAAATAAAACTGTGCAAACTTTTTTTTTTTTGTGTGTGTGTGTGGCGATTTAACAATGCGATGGCCATGGAACCCCAAGCAGTGAAATGGCCTTCAGCGGGCTCCCGTATCTCTCGGTCACCTATTCAGCTATCAGGCGGCGTTATGGAGAAACGAGGCGACGAACGTAAAATTCTCCGATGGCCCATCCGTGACGTCACGTACAGGTAAACCCAACGGTGCGAAGGAGGATGAGGAGGCCCAGTCCAATCGGGTCGCCGCAGCGGCTGCGCGGCGCTGCGGTCGGCCCAAAAGTGAGCATCCGGGCTCTTCGGCGAGCGTCATTCCATCGATCGAGCCCGCGCTGTGAACATGGCCGGCAAGGAAGGTGACTACTACAAGAAGGGGAAACCAAGGAAGGGGGTTTCCTCAAGTTCCTCTACAACCCGGACACGAAAGAAGTATTCGGACGAACGGGCCTCAGCTGGTGTAAGTTTCAACTGGACCTTTTGCTTTCTCCGTTCGCGAACGCTCCCGGTACGAGCGATCGCGTGGTGGTCGGCGGCGGCTCCATGAAACCGTTCGATGCAGCGTCGAGCTTGTGGGCTATTTTAATCGCGAGGCTTACGCGTTCGGCCGGGAGGGTAGCCTAGGACGCTGTTTCCGTTCTCGAGCGGGTGAAAAGAGGGTTAACGAAACACGATTTGGATGCAGAAAGTGGCGAATCGGCTTCCCTTACCTACGCCCTTCTCGACGGTGTGGTAACATGGCTGGCTTTGCGGTCAAACTGAGGACGTTCAGCCGCAAGCCTTTTCGAGCGCTCGGTCGCGGCTCGCTGGAATCGTGTTTGGATGGTTCGATCCTTTGCGAGTGTGTTGCGGCGTGAAATTGGGCTGTGGACATCGTCGGGCTGTGCTTTGGATTGAATGGGTGCGGTGGATCCCCAGTGTAAACGACCTTGGAGGTTCCGAGGCGGTCGCCGCGTGAAGCGCAAAGCAGGTTTTGCGATTGCGGCATGACTGTGGCGTGGCAGAAACGTTACTGCGAAGCTTGCCTCGGCTTCGCTAATCTGGGGCGCTCGGAACTGGCGTTGAACCCAGGAGCATTCGTCGACACTCTGCTTTTTCTTTTTCTTTTCTTTGTTTTTTTTTTTCTCGGAACCTGCTCTCTAGCTTTGCACGCTACAACTGCTGGCTGGTAAAAACTCCGTCGCTGCCGCTTTTCCATTCAGGAATCGTGACCCTGATCCTACCTCAAAGCGTTAGTGGATTTTGTACGTCAGTGTGCAGTGGATCGGCGTGCTGATTCAGGGTTGAGCCGAGCGTACGACATTTGACCTCAACCCCGATTTAAAGAGACGTGCCTAGCATGTTGTGCAGAGGTCACGTGAGCCAGCTGTGACGGTGAAGCTCGCCGCGAGAGCCGGGGAGCGTTTTGACGGTTTCTCTGAACTCCGCACTTCCGTGAATCATCGTTGGAGACGCGGATGTCGGCGCGTGGCTTACAGAAAGCGCCATGCTCGAATGCTCGTACGGACAGTGCGTTATGGAGCCTATTCCCGCGCCCGTACCTTTGATAACGTTTCACGCCACTCGGGAGGAGTGGTGAGCGTACCCTTGTGTTTCCCCTTGGAGCGCGCGGGGTGTCAACAACCCTTCTATCGTTTCAAGGGTGACCCCTGTGCCGCTCTTGACGCTGCCACGCCTGTGCTGTCGACTCGCGAGCTCACCTCACGGCTCTAATTTTCCGCCCATCCTTTTCTCCTTTGCAGTCAAGATCACAGTTTTCTACATCATCTTCTATGCATGCCTTACTGCATTCTGGACCATTATGCTGATTGTGTTCTATCAGACTCTGGACACGATCAAGCCGAAATGGGTCCTCGATCGCAGCACCATCGGAACCGTGCCAGGTAAGGAACTGGGTCCCGAGTGTTGTCCGCAGGGCACTCACCCCGGCTGAGTCACACATTTGGGTTCAGTGCGATTCACCGCAGATTCCTGGGGTGCACCTTCGAACTGCATATATATTTTCGCATTTTCTATGCACCACTCTTTCACCGGGAGCTTAAAATAATTCTAACAATAATATAAGCGACCATTACTCATAGATGGTGTCCCGATTTGATTTCGCGAATACGACAAAACCTTCAGTCTGGTTATGCTCTGATCAGAAGGCTTCCGAGGTCACAGATAGATGGTGCAGCAGTGTTCTCCCATCGCATGTGGGCGCAGCGCAATCTGTCGTCGAACGTCAACGTGTGAATCTGCCTTCAGATTTGAGCTAGGAAAGTGAGATCTGAGCGTGCGAGGCGTGAGGAATGTGAATTTACTTCAACTCTTTTTTTTTCCATAAGGCTGTCTGGACACTGACTCTACTGCGGAGTAACTCCGCAGCATCATACATTTCATTCCACTGTTTATGTATTTATCTAGAAAATCCAACTGCTGGTATTCAAGCCCTACATTAGAAGAGCACTAGGTTAGCTTTTTCAAGTAGCTTCCGGAGCTCTCAATATTTGTTGTGTGAACAAGTCGGATGTCCGATCCGTACAACGGCTTATGCTCTTCAGTACAGAGGAATTTTAGCATGTAATATTTGTGCCATTGCCTCGACTTCGTTTGCATTTTAAAATAAGTTTTGTGCTTTGAAGGTCTCCAGATCTGGTTCTCTGCAGAACAGGTTCTCTGGATGCCTTCGATTCATGCTTTGAATGCTTGATCTGGTGATGCTTAATGGTTTTACAGCACAAAACATTTCATAGGCTAAAGTATGCACTGAAAAACGTAGTGCTTTAGTCGTGGCGTTGACTTAACACATCTCGTGTATTTCAGGAATGGGCTTCCGTCCAAATCCGCCGGAGCAGACGGTGGACAGCACCCTCATCTACTTCAAGTCCGGCAGCCAGGGCACCTGGAAGTACTGGAGTTGACGACATCAACGAGTACCTCAAGGGTGGGTGTTCTTGCCACAAACATTGGTGGGAGGGAGGGAGGGAGGAGGAAGCAGGAAATGTGGTGCAGCTAAGGAGTCCAGGATGATGCAGAAATGTGGTGCAGCTAAGGAGTGTCCCGATGGAGCCACGGTTGACTGTAGAGATGCTGTCAAACCTGGGAGTGTAAAGTCGATGGCAATATGAACTGAGCCAGTTTACTGCTGGCCAAAAGAGATAAAATGCCACGTGTGTGCCTCCGGCATGCTAAGCTATGAAGAACAGACGTTCATATGGTGACAATGGGAGGTGTAGTGGTTCGTGCCTATCTCTTTAACAGCTTGATGTACCCAGGTCCACTGCAGCCTCAACGTCGTCATGCCAGCTTGTAGTTGTGGCACCTTACAGTGTTGTTAGAACTTTGAGCCCTATGAAGTACTTTAATTCAATAAACTTTGAAACTTGTTAAGCAGAGGCATTTGCCGAACTTCTCAACGTGTAAAGTCGACAGGTTCGAAAACTTTGAGCCCTGTCTCGATATTTGAAGGTGAAACTCGCGTGCTACGCATGCTCCTCGAACACACTCATACCGAAAGGGTACTTGAAACTACATTTTTGCCCCTGGAGCTTCGCACTATACCCCGAGCTTGCTGTGTCTCAAGCCTACATCCATCTTTGCCCCGTCAGTCTGGCTCAGAACCAGACATTTTAATTGGCCGTACTGGAATCTTGAAAGCGTTCGGAAGTTGCTCCTTTCCAAACTCTGAACTTTACACGGGCCGCGGCACCCCTTGTGTTCGGTCTACACTTCGTGTTTTGCCACATAAGATGGATTCTGCGTAATGAGACCTGCTGGTTACATGAGGGTGATGCTTGCTCTGCAGACTACCAGCGTCAGGAGGGTGATGGAGAGCACCTGCGCAACTGCGATTTCACCCAGCAGCGCGACCCTAACGAGAACAAGGCCTGCCGCTTTGCCATTGAGAATATCAACAACAACTGTTCGGCGTCCAACAACTTCGGCTACGAGTACGGTCAACCTTGTATCCTGCTCAAGTTGAACAGGGTGGGTGTGCCTCTTCATCTTTGCTCACATAAAATGCCCTGTACGCTCTCCTTGGTCCACAGCGTCGTAGTGAGAGACTGCATGCAATTCGTGCGACGAGCTTGATGCGCAAGTTAAATCTGAAGGTTTTGCGCTACCCGGCACAAAGGGATCTCGAGGACTCTGGTAAACCCTCAATAAATACGGGGCGGGCACAGTGTCTCAGCTGTTTGGCAGGATGCATGTAACGGGTCTCTCTGGAAGCGAGGATGTCGGGCATGTGGCGTCTGTTACCAATGCACTGCAAAGCAAATTTTACACTGATGCTATGTAGCGTGAGGTAGGTGTGCCCTTGTACGACGACACCTGTTTACACTGTAGGTGAGATATAAACGGAATTGGCAGGAGGGGGGATTGAACCAGACTTCATATTGTGCCCCATTTGCGTGACAGCACGCGCAGATCAAGCTCCCAATCGAGACTTCGGCTCGAACAGGCAATTTTGTGGGCATTGTACACTAGTTATGAAACTGAGTTTGGGCGCTAGCTCATAGCTCTGGTAGGTGCTCCTGGTGCACGGGTGAAAACCAAGGTGCACCTTAAAGGACACATGCAAAGCAAAAAAAGACATTTTTTAAACAGCCTAGGTGGAACAGGGTGTCTAGCGACCGGGAAAACCAGGAATTGTGAGGGAAATTTTAACTGCCGGTAAAAATCGGGGAATTGTCAGGGATATTTTCAAAAAGCGAGCCCAGCCAGGGAAAAGGAGCGGGAAACGCCATCGAGTGCCCTGAGCAAAGACTTGAGGACTTGGGGCAGAAAAATGGGCAATAAATTCTGCATAGAGCGGAGCGCGGGCTGTGTTCACCGGATGTAGAGTGCTACCCGATGCAAAGGGACAGCCGATGAATCCAGTCCAAGCCATGCATTGGATTGAGGGCGTGACTCTAGACTAGATCCAGTTAGGGCCACTAGATTTAGTAACAAATGGGAAAGCCGCAGACCCCAATTTAAGCCGAAAGTATCCGAAAGTGTGCATTTTGCGGCCATGCTGCCATTCGGGTATTCACGTGTGTGGTTGAGCGTAGTGTTTTCGTCGTGTTTCCGGAAGTGGCCTCCTCACTTACGATGTTGGCGGCAAGAAAGTGCTCGTTTAATTCGGACTGGACGAACCCGAATATTTCGGAATATGCAAGTGGGATTAGGCCGGTGCAAATTGATCCTCACAATACTCAAGGTGCCACAAAACGTTTTCGTTGAGCAACATGGGAAACACAGCCGCTTCCAGTCACACATCGAGCAAAAAGCACCTTGCTGCTTTGAAGTCTTAGTCAAGCTGTTCCCAATCTGGGGCTTCTGTCATTTTTACGGCAGCAACGAACGTTTCGGCCGGATGTAGTGGAGACTGCACATGTGCCCCTGAGGAGCCTGCAGCCACCATAAGTGTGAAGATGTTGATGAGCGGCTTTCTACTGAAGAGCGCTGTGACAAAGGCCGAGATAATTTGGTGCTTAAACTCGATAGCGATTCACGGATCCCTTTGTTCTACAGCAGCGTCGGCCTCACTCTTCCCTTTCATGTTTCCCGCGTGGGAAGTCGCTACAAAACTGGTTAGGGAAAGACAAGGTAGGATATACCATCTGCCATGGTATTGCGCCCTACTTTCGGAATAAGGTGCTGTCTAGCCTCGCCAGTGTGCATTTCATAGTTGTTTCGTCTGACGAGTCTCTCAACCAAGTGACTCGGAAGCAACAGATGGATGTGCTTGTCCGATATTGGGACGACACTACCAATGGCACTGTGAAGGCGCAGTACCTCACTTCATGCTTCCTGGGCCACACCTGTGCAGACGCGGACGCCTCTACAGTGGTCAGGGAATTTCACCTGAAATTATCAGGGAAAACCTGGGAAAGTCGGGGAATTTCCAAATAATAATTTTCTAGACACCCTGTGGAAGAAGAATGTTATAAAACATTATTACAACGAAGAAAAAAGGTTTTAAGAGGTATATTTATGGCGCAAAACGAATTTGTAGTTGGTACCCTTGGGAGCCGCCACTGGTCTTGTGGTACACCAGTGCGCCGCCGCGCTCCATTACTGCTGCAAAAAGTCGCGCTGCACGCTGAGCTTGGTGCACTGCCAGTTGAATGCTTTTCTTCACACAGTTGCCGGAAGAGAACGTTCTGGCGTGCCGCCGCCGTCTGTTTCTGATTGGTGCACAGATCTATCACATGGTGCTTCTGCTCTTTCAAGAGCTTCCTTTGGGCTCTGAAAGTTACTTATTAATCTGTTTTTTGTTGCAGTTAAAACGAAGATTAATAAGTAACTTTCAGAGTCCATATGAAGCTCCTGAAAGAGCGCAAGCACCACGTGACCATAGCGGTTCCGCGGGCACCAACTACAAATTCGTTTTAAATATAGCTCTAAAAATGTTTTTTTTTTTCATTGTAAATTCATTTTGTGACATTCTTTTTCCATCCAGGCAGTTAAAAAAAAGTTTTCTTCCTTTGCATGTGTCGTTCAAAGCAAGTGACTCTTGCTTGTAACTTTGACTGTTGTATAGCTTAACGGGGCACTGACACCCCAAAGTTCATATTTTTTTATTGTGTAAAACAACGCAAGTTGTAGTCATAAACACACAAAAAAAAAACAACCCGTATCGCAAAAAAGCTTCCTATAGCGCGCGCCTTTTTATTTTTGTTGTTTATATCTCCCGCCGCTACCTCCTTGCTTCTTTTGATTGGTGACGTCAAAAATCAGGAAATTTAAAAGGTTTGTAGGCGACATTTCTATAACATTTAATAACGGCAATCGTAAAACATGTTTTTAACACAACTGCGAACGCACTACAGCCCCTCTTTTTGAAATACCAAAAATCGGAGATCGGTGAGATGTCTTTTCCTGGATTTGTATCCTCCCTCGGAAAACTTGGTTGCGCTCGAGCAGAGCATGATCGGTGAGTCGGGGAAAAACAGGTTTTTTCCCGCGCCGGTGCTTTTCTATTCCGCCAGCTCACCTCCTCCTCGCTTCGGGTCAGCGGAGGGCCGAGAGAAAGTCTAGTCGCAGGAGACCGCAAAATTTGACTCACTGCACTGGCGCGGATCGCTTGGGAACTTCAAATTCGGCATTTGGAAATTCTTTTTTAATTCACAAATACTGAATTCCCAAGTTTCGAATTTTAAGAGTAATGTCCCGGCATCGTTTTCAATCGTTTCGAAAAATGCAAAAAAAAAAAATGATTTTGATGTGTCGGTGTTTTTTAAGGTGTGAGGACATACCTTTACAGTTCTCTTTTTTGGGGGAGCTCCATATTAATGTTGTCAACTTCTCCAGATCTTCGACTGGGTGCCAGAACCGTTTGAGAACAACTCCTTCCCTTCCAAGTTGCCAAAGTACATCCAGGACAGCTACGACCCCCGCTATGTTTACATCACCTGTGAGGGAGAGGTAAGTTGCCACGCACGTTGGTGCATAGTGCTTTGGGCAAACTCTTTAGTTGGCGAAGACACACTCTACACAATCCTTGACCTCAAGATGGGCACAATTAGTGTATGTGGGACTTGTCGTTATGGTGGCCACAGCGATGGTGTTGTCGACGGCGCCACTGACATCGTCGACGCCCTAGTCAATTAGGGTCTGGCTTCAGTTTATATACGAGGGTTTCCCCTCGAGGTTCAGTTGCCGATCAATTTGACACATGTGAGCAGGCTGTGGCCGGCACACGCATAGCAACTGAATACGTCGCGCATGAGTATCACCTAGCTTTCACGTAAGAAGTGTGGATTTCCAACCCTTCATGCAAGATTTATGGAGCGTTTGTTTGTTTCTTCAACACTAATAAAATAAAATGCCTCTTTCAAAGCTGATATTGTCACCACGATACATTTGCAGTATTGCCCAGTAATTTTCCCCATCCTGAAACATGAAGGTATTATTTCAGGCACATTTAAAAGCCAGTCCAGATACAGTGATAATTGGCTAAAACAACATTTTTAGCTTGTTGTAAGTAAATTTTTCTGTGACACACGCGTCAAAAAATAAACTTCACCCGAAAACAAGTTTTAGTGCTATATATGGGTTGCAAATCCCAGGCACTTAGAAAAGTGTTTTCTGAAAGTTTAGTGTTTCTAGGTGTTGTTCTGAAACTTGATTCTATTTCGGATCGACGTGCTGAAATATGAGAACCGCTTCTATCTTGAAGTTTGTCTCGTGACATAAATAGAGCAGCACCAATATTTTTTGTTCCTTGGGAAAGTTCATGTTCTGACGCATTGCCAGTCCAGACACTTGACAAAAAAAGTTTGATTGGGAATTGAGTTTTCCTTTAACTGTAGGAGATAATTGCTCTTCAGAATTGCAGCATCCCAGCATAATGCCCGACGAAGCCATCGGGCCGATTAATGGCGGTGCTGTCCGATCGGCACTTGAGGTGTTTTCGGCTGGGTTGTTAGTACCCGCTTTGGATTCAACAAAATGTCTTAAGCGTGTCACAGCAACCTAATGGAGTGTTGGAGCCTCGATGCCAGCAGGACACTTTCCGTACGACGTCAGATTCTTGGTAGTATTGCCGGACGTCTGCGAGAGAGCTGCACGGTTGGGCATGGCCACAGCTCTTTTCCGGGTGTTGTAACATGAGCGAGGATAGTTAGTCGAGCGCTCTGAAATCGAGCAGGGACTACGAGGCACAAAATGAAAATGCCAAGAGCTCTTTCTCGGGCAATGGCCGACAGTCATCCTCGCCTTCTCATTGTAGCTTTGTAATCGGGTCTATTTTGGGGGTGTTTGGGATGTATGCGAAGGCCGTGTCCAGAAATTCCACTAAATTAATCTTGCAGTGGGATGTATGCGAAGGCCGTGTCCAGAAATTCCACTAAATTAATCTTGCAGTTAATTGTGGGACGATCCATGCCCTGTTTTGTTGCCAGCATCTACAGCTAGGTGTGTGAACAGTTTTAGTGAATGTAATATCTCGTAGTACTTTGCACCTAAGCACTCTGGCTGCTACTGTTGTTGTGCTGTGCTCACCAATGGTGCTCTGCCGCTTCCCTGCAGAACGTTGCCGACGAGGAAAACATGGGACCGCTGGCATACTACCCGAGCAACGGCATAGAGAACTACTACTTCCCGTACAGGAACACGCCGGGCTACGTGTCACCATTCATCTTTGTCCAGTTTTGGCATGCCGAGCGGGGCGTGCTCATCAACATGGAGTGCAAGGCCTGGGCCAAGAACATCCACCACGACCGGCAAGATCGCGTTGGCAGTGTCCACTTCGAGCTCATGATCGACTGAGTCCATCGCCACCCACCCCATCCCTCCCTCGATGGGTAGCGCGGGCCTTTCGTAACGTGAAAGGGTGCGCCTACCCTCACTTTTCTTTGTTGTCTTCATTTTTTATTTTGTTTTTTTTCCGGCCACTCTACATTTCTCGAGACTTGCCCACCAACTCGGCTGTGTGCCGGCGGTCTTTCGTGTCGACGGCGGGAAAGTTGGGAACGCATTTTTGTTCCGTTTTCTCTGCCCCGACTTCATTGTCTTTTTTTTTTTAAATCTTTTTCATAGGAGACAGGAACCTAGTCTGCGGTCTCTTTGTTCTTCTTGGTCCTTTCGAACGTTTCTTCATTGTCGCAGATGTCTGGTCAAAAGCGCCGTCGCCTCAGAGACGACGGTTGGAAGGGACAGCTACTGAAAGAAAAACAAAACTGCCTCGTCACGTGCAAAAAGGTGGCTGCTAAGAAGGACATTCCAAAGTAGCGGCTTCCTTCGCTTTTTTTTTTTTTTTCGTCGTCGCTAGTTAGATTTTTACGTAGGTTGTTGGGTTTGGGGGTCGTCAGCTTCAACTCTGCATTGCCTTCTTAGTTTTTTTTAGAGGTTTAGATGTACAGTGGGAGGTGTTCCTTCAGAATGTCCGGCGGTACGCTTTGTTTCCATTGTTTCGCCTCCCAGAAGCGGCCCCCGAACCGTATTTTTGACCCCCGCCCTCCCACCCCCAGTATTGTTGCCACCCCCATCTCAACGGTTGGGGGGACGGGGGCCTTTAAAGAGTTACACCCATGGCACGCCGTTAGTTTAGCTTCACCGCTTGACCGAAATAGCTGGCGTCCGGGCTCCTGGTTTGCCGGCCCTTAGGTGAGATCTCGAGCAACCCTGGATATTCGTACGCTCTGAAGCGTTGCTCCTGCCCTTTGGAAACCCTTCGTTTCTATCTGCACCGGTGAAAGATTTTGCTTTTCTTTCTTTTTTCTAGGGGGGGCAGGTTAATATTGAACGAAGCAAAAAAGTTACCCCTCTAGCGCGTGATAGCTGTGCTAGTGCTCGGAGCCGGCCTCTCGATTTTTGAAACTGCATTTTTCTCGTCCGGCTCTGCCGTGTTCGGAAATTGCGATGCCGCTCTTTTAGTGCTTTTTAAGTCACCGCCGGTGCAACTCCGCTTGGAGCGCACGTCCTCGTTGGCCGCACGACAACAGACGTTTGCGTAGGCGCCGCAGTTCCGTCTCCTTTGGCATAGAAGCGTGGCACTCGGGGCAGGAAGGGGGGCAGTGTTGTTTCTCACAAAAGATTGCAGCGCTCGTGCTTTGTCCCGCCAACAAGGAGGCGAGCGTCTGGCTCTCGCGCAGCCGGCCTGTGTCCTCGTAGGAACACGCCCGACAACACACTGGCGAGGGATTACCTTGTACGTATGTTACAAAGCTTGGAGGAGTAAAAGTTGCTGACACAATTGCCTCGGTTCTTTGTGCTGTGCATTTATTGTTTCGTCTCATTGCTGAGCCGTTGGTTCTATACTGTTTCATCATGTCCACACGGCGTCAATTCTTGATCGGTATCCAAGTGTGCGAAGACAGACACAGAACTTCGGCGTGCCAAGGAAGCTTTGATCACGTTGAAAGACCGACGAAACTTACTTTCGACGTGTTGTGCCTTTTTCCTGCGGCACTGCGCTTTCGTAAAAATTTCGACGTGTTCTCAACGGCAAGCCTCATCACTTACACAGGGTTTTAAAAACTTCCTTCAGCAAATGACGACGATTGAGCTGAAAACGAGTCTTCAGCGGGCTGCCGCTAGCCTCTGCATCGCTAGCAAAAACATTATTTCTCTGCACGCAAGATGGCCGTCAGGTGGCCGTACTCGCGTTGCAGCGCGCAAGCGGGGAAGTGCGATCCAGCAATTGTCATGGAGATCAGTGGTCTACGAGCAGTTCCATAACAGTTAATCTGACGTCAACGTTAGGATTAGCTCAGTTACAAAACAGCTTGCAGACGCTGCTTGCAGAGGCAGACGCCCCCCTCACCCACTGCGGTTTGCCTACCGTTTGTTTCGCGGAGCTCCACTATTTTGGAGGGGGCTGTTGAAGTGACTATACGTATGCCGCGTGACACCAAGTCATGCGACTTAATTTTACCCGCTAAATTTAGCAGGGACACTGAATTGGTGATGAGGTCATGTGACGTCAATTTTCCCGCTAGTTGGATAGGGTGTGCGTAATGCTGTGTGGTGAGGACCTGTGAAGCAACATCGTCATCGTGTTCGCTCCTTTATCGCAATTTCGGAAACCATGAGGACACGATGGATCACTCATGACAGGAGCAAGGCTAGGTAAAGAGGTGTCCAAATCGGCACAGGGAAAAGAACCGCGCAGAAGGGGAAGCCAGCTGGTCGTAAGACGTGTTTTCCATCGTCGGATAGCCAGCCGGACCAGTGGCACCACCATGCCTTGGATCGACAAGGTGCTCAAGCTGCTCGGTTACAATCTCGACCGCAAGCTGATAGACACCCAGGCCCGTTTTTGCGAAGACCGCCGCCTGACCAACAGCGGCGCTGACCCCTGAAGCTGCACCACAGGGGTCCTGGACTCCGAGTCACCGGAAATTCAGCCGGCTCGTCTGCAAGCTGGGCACGCAGGGAGCCCTTGCCAGGCTCCAGAGACTGGCGTGCTAGAAGGTCAGCAGTCCATAGCGGCCCAGCGAAGACCACCGTCGCGAAGGCTGCTGCTATTAGCGACGTGCGCGACCGAAAGCGTCGCTGTGGTCGGCCTTCCACGATTGGCCGAACGCTGACTATGACGTCGGAAAGTGGATTTATCATCGACGGAAATTAGAGGAATGAAAGAACTTTAATTTTGACGGTGTTGGCAGTGTTCCTTTGAGAGCGCAATGATTTCAAGCTTCCACCATGCTAATAACAAACACCATCGAACTTGTTGTTTGCAAGGTAATGACGTCACAAGAGGGGAACCATAGGAGGGCGCCACCAAAACATCTCGCCGCTAATACTTCGTTTCAGCTTGGGTCCAGACGCAGCCGATGCTACAAACGCGAGCTCGTGGCTTTCAGAGTCCCTGCCAAGCACGCGCGCCCGTGCAGTGCAAGCACTGCTTAGGGCCACAGGCTCGCTCTTGTAGCATCGGCTGCGTCTGGACCCAAGCTGAAACAAGTATAAGCAAATACTTTACTAGGAGGAATACATTCCACTCCGCTCATTTGTATTAGAACGCCTACAGCGCCCCTGACGGAGTGGAGGTCCGCGCCAGCCCACGCGCATGTGCACGTGGATGTTCGCGGCGGTGTCGTCTCCGATTCCACCTAAAGCCCCTTCATGTTTCAAAGGTAGCGCAAGGTGCGTTGATGCACGAGGCACGCGCAACGTCAACCTTGGGAAGATCATGGCGGCACAGCGTCGATGCACGTGTCGCGACCACTATACTGTTTCAGCTTGTGTTGTACCGCAGGAAAGGCTACAAGCGCGAGCTTTTTGCTCTAGGGCACATCTCGGCGGCACAAGCTCTCGTGCGTTAAGAGCAGCTCCCAACGCTATGAGCTCGCGCTTTTAGCCTTCTCATGCGGTACAACATCAGGTGAAACGGAGTATAGAAATGGCGCGCGGCACGTGTCTCGAGCATTTCCACAACAATAAATTTGGTATGTAGAGCAACCATCGTCATCATTATCATTTACCGCCGAGACCTCCACGACGATAGATGGCTCTCGCCAAGCCCAGAGCCGTATATGTAGAGAGTTTGGCCATTCGTTGGGAAGTATAGGAGACAAATGCGGAGGCGCCATTGGCCGAAAGCTGGCTGGGCGTGTCCCAGGGCGTCTTCAGAAATTCGAATGTGACCAACCAGAAGCCGGAAATAATACCCTGGCGGTGGTCGCGAGAAACAAACCTGATAACTGCATTGGAGTAACTCTCGATGACTGAAAATATGGTACACGTGATGTTTCAAGCATGCTCATCTAAAATGATGGTGGAAGAGTGCGACAAGCGGAACGATCGACATAATCCGTACGCCAAGCGCCGAGGGCCGGGAATCTGCCGTCCGAGCGGTCACACTCTGTCCGAGCAAAACAGAGTTAAGCGGTGCACACGTGCACCCTATTTTCAACCATAAAGAGTTACTACACTTCACTCTTACGTGCTTTTTAAAATCATTTACGAACATAGACCTTTGACGTGCCAGAGCTATTTCTTGCTACCACCGCTAGGGGATTCTTTTCGGCTTCTGGTTGGTCAAGAGAAGTGCCACTAAATAAGCTACGCTTCAGAGTAACGACACTTGGCCATATTGTGGCTTAAACTCATGGTGCCAGTTATCTGAAGCTTTATCTGAAATCACAGGAAACGTTTTTCCGTCCTCCACAAATGTTTAAACAGTCCGCGACAGAGAAAAGCAATATTACATGAGCTTCCTAACACCAAATCGAATGCTGAGGAAGTCGCACTTTTGAATCATGACGATCTGCAGTTGCGTCTGCTCTGCACAAGCCCCAATATGGCGGCGCCACCAACAATGTTGGGGAACGGAGTGCCGATACTCTAAGCGCAGCTCATTAAGGGCCGGTTGCACCAACGCCGCTTAGCGAAAAGCGGAGCTTAGTCGGGAACCTAAGCTAAGTTTCGGTTTCGTTCGGTTGCACCAAAATCGCTTATCGCTAAACCTAGCACTAAACTACGCTTATCTTGAGCGCCCAACATTGGGCGCTTTGCTTTTGCTTGTTTCTTAATCCTGGATTATAAACATGGCGTCTAGTTTGTGGCGGTCGACGCGGTGGACGAAATTGGTTCTACAAAGTGTTTTAGGCCACGACAGCGTGAGAGTGTCGACAGAATGGCCTTCGATTGTGACAAGGATGCAAAATATTGTCTCGTGAAGTGTTTATCGACGCCTGTTTTCAAGTTGGCTCTCCACTCTCAGTGCGTGTTAGCCCTAACCGAGATACGGACGGAGCTGTGGGGCTTACGTCTGTCTTCCCGTTGGTTTTTCTGTCAACGAGCCTGTTCGTATGTACTTACTGATTTTCGCATAACTGTCACGTATTGCTATTTAACACCTTGTTAATTTCTGCTTGTAAAGCGTATCCTTTAATCCGATCGGTGCGTTGAAATAGTAGCCGTACGTGATCTCGGCCATCAGCTGATTGTCGACACTTCTGCCGTTTGCATAAAATTGCTGTGCATTTAAATAATAAAACTGCAAAATTCAGTTTCTTTAGTTTTGAGACAACCTTCAGTGAATTTTCCTTGTCTCGCGAGTAGAATCTTCACTTCAGAGAACTGCGTTCTATAACCGCAACTTTTCTGGTGATCGTGCTTTTAGAAATGTTTTGCTTTATCTCTTATATCTTTCATTCGTGGCGACGACAAATCGTGGCCCGCTTCAGACGGAGCAATTTCGCCCAGCAACTTGACGGAGCAACACCAGCAACACGGGCCTCCCGCGTTCACACGCAGCAACCGAATTGCTAGGACTTGCCATCATCATCATGAAATTGTATTTTTCCTGCACTCTTTAGACACATAATTACGCTCTATAAACGTGTTTTTATCCGTTTAAATGACGTTTAGAATACTAATGCATCTTTCTGAAACGGTTTATTTGAAAAAACGATCAATTTCAAACCAGAACCGAGTCTTTAGCTGTCATCATCACCACCACAGGGGTGTCACGTGAAAATATCGCGTCCCTGATTGGCTGGAGCCGCTTCAAACGTCTTCGAATTGCTCCGAGTTGCTCGCTTGTTTCGAGCCGGACCCGATCTCAGCAATTCGTGTCGATCTAGGGAAAGCTAGGGAACAACCCGCCAGCAACACCAAAATTGCTGAGAAAGTTGCTCCGTCTGAAGCGGGCCTAAAACGACTACAATGCGAGATTCGTTCAGCGCTGTATTGGGGCAGGCTGGGGCAGGTGATGCGAAGAGACAACCGTTCTCGTCGGCACGATGTGATGTACTAGTGGGAGGTTTCTATACTTCGAAGTCTGCCGCCGTCTATTTGTATGAACTCAAGATCTGCCTATTATCACTCGCGAACAAGCTTCTGGTTCTGTATCAGCAGGAATAAAAAAAAAAGGTTCTGGGCGACCTTTGCGTGTTCAATAATTGACAGTTTGTATGATCATCAAGGGATCTACCAGTAGTATTGCTTTGATGTATTGATAGTTATATCCTTCTTTCCTTGTCACTAAAGCAAAATATACGTAGTTCCATTACCAAAGGGTTTGACACAATCAGTTCAACGACGGTACAGTGCAGTTATGTCACCTTGCTGATAGCAACGAGTACGGTTGATGCAAGATCTCGACGACTTCAATTCGACGATTTTCGGGCATTTTCGCCGCTGCCGTGGCGAGTTCGTCGCTGTTTTGAACTTCATCGGTCTCAGGCATGACTTGATTTCAGTAGTCATCTTACTTGCCTACTTATTCTCGATGATGTTTT
>JAZHYW010005190.1:0-21803 GCA_037355805.1 Ixodes ricinus | reverse complement strand
GGCGACAACTTTTCTTGCATTTCCGGGGAGAGGAGGAGAGCCCGCGCACAGCTTTATTTAGCAGTCGAAATGGGAGAGGGAACGCGTGCCTGTACCTTCCACTGCATTGCCAGGAAAAGTTGTCGCCGAGTATAGAAGACAAGGCCTGCGATTGACGTCATTGTTGGTGAATCCCCGACTTACCCCGATCGCCGTATAGCCATAGTAAACCAAGGTCGGTTCTCGCGGAGCGTCACCAATTTCCTCCTTCATGTGTTTAATTAAGATGTAGGTGCACATTAGGTTAGCTTTCATATTGTTCAAAGACCAACACATTTCAAAAGCCAAAAGCATTGTATCTTCCTTCGGCAGCCATCATCCTGTAAGAACTGCTTCGCTCAGCGCATGAATAAGTCGCAACAAATATTTTGTTTTTTCCATAGTATGACAATTAGTAAAGGTTGTATTGGCTGAATTTAGTCAATCAAGAGCTCGAAGTGGACACTGCCGACGTGACCCTGCTGGTCGTGGTGGATGTTCTTGGCCCAAGCCTTGCACTCCACGTTGATGATAACTCCCCGCTGGGGCCGCGGAAATTGGACAAAGATGAAGGGCGACTGATATCCTGGTGTGTTCCTGTACGGGAAGTAATAGTTCGGTATGCCGAGGTTCGGATAGTAGGCGAGCGGTCCCACGTTTTCCTTGTCCGCAGCGTTCTGAAAAAGCAGCAGAGCGCCACAGGTTAGCGCAGCACGACGACAGCAGTAGCAGCCAGAGTGCTCAGTCGCGAAATGTAAGTGGTTTTCACCGGCGTGAATACCAACCTACAGTTTCGCCCCTTTGAGGTCGAACCTCAAATCTTTGAGGCTTGACCTCAAAGGGCTCTATAAGCCCCTTTAAGGTCAGACTTCCAGGGCGCTTTCGCATTGTTTTCCAGATTATAGTGTGAGTTCGTTCTGAACATGCTCTGTGAACGGAGCACTCAAATATAGAGTTCAGTGAATGGCCTTTATACCTGTGAGAAACTGACGGGGAGGAGAGATTTCCCTACAATTAGAGCGAACAAGAGCGTCGTCTGCTCTCGCTCAGTCCGGAGTTCGAACGCCTGACTTTGCGCGGGAAGCAAGCGATCACTCTGTGAGCTCTGATTCGAGGGGAGAGCGGATAAAGACAAAGGCAGCCAGCCTTTGCGTCTACCCACTTTACGTCCAATAAGAGCTCGGCGTTCTGACGTCATTGCACGCTCTCCTCTCGTCCTCTTTCTCCTTTTCTCAACGTATAAAGTGTTACACTCATCAAAACTGTTTCCGCTCTTAGCAGCAAACGCTGGTAAAAGAACATGCGATGGATTGCCCCTAAAGTGTCAGCGACTACGAATTCTGTTTCCCCGGAGAAAGATAAATTAACCGCATAATTACTTCAGTAGAAGAGTAAGATAAAACTACTAGAAAGCTATTCATGAAAGTAATTAACTTACAACAATTGTTTGCCTCTGTACGTTGGAGTTGCCAACCCACAGTTATATTTTCCGACATGCTCGTTCAGGTACCTTTTCGCATCCCCTGTGTTCTTTTGCCTTGGGAATGCACGCTAGCACGCGTCACTTTAATGTCGAATTCGGGTGGTCAATTGCCGGCGAGCCTTGCCGGAGGCACTCGGCGACCAAAAACGCGCCAGCGGCGCACCACGTGACCCTCTTCACCCGAATACAAAGTGCCGGCAACTGGCGTTTTTGTTTGCCATCGGTTGCGCGTGAGCTTTGTTAACTTCTTCCTCGATTTGTCTATGGTACAGAGAGCACGCTGTATGCGCCAACAATATAAATTACGACTCTCGAGATTCGTCTAAACACAACCGGCTTCACAAAAGTTTTCAAAATATTAACATTATCCACAGACTGCACAGCTGACAGAATCTTAAATTATGAAATTAATGAAAGGGCAGATGAATAAATCAGCGTGGTGTAGGCCGTAAGCGCGTCAAATTTCAATAAATTTTGTTTGGATTTCCGAGGAACTGTTGCCATTTTACAAGGATCCTAAGGAGGCTTGCAAGCGTCGCTTTCTATATTCTGTTTACTGTTATTGCCTTTTTTGGAATCTTTAGTCTTCTCACCCTCCTTGAAATTGGTAATGCGTATTCAAGTATCGAACTGCATAACTATGCATACATGTGTTTTTTCAGCGGTGCAACAAAGTGTTATTACACAGTTGTGAAACAAAGTAATGTATGATGCAGCCCGTGTCTCAGAGCAAACTGAGCTTGCGCAAGCTGGGCAAACTCTTGCGAAAATGGTGACTCGCTTTGAAACACAAATTATCCTTATCTTCATTGTTTTCGCTATCTTGTCTCGGAGCTCCACAAATGGGTGTCTGTCACGATGGCTTTCGTTTGCCACACGAACACGCTGTTTGCCGTTTCAGCGAGCATCATTTCGTTTGGTTCCCTTTCCCGATTCGGAGTGTGACAATACCGGATACAGTCTGGCAGACAAGCCTGCCCGACCTCTCGATGCTCGGGCAAAACTTGTGCCAGTAAATTGCCGCCAGACGCCTGAGAAGCGCCACCCGAACAGCTTGCACCCGCCAGCCTTTGACCACGCGAACGCCCTTGCCGAAGATATGGCGAAATATGTTGCCGAGAAATGACTACCCGAATCAGCCATAAGCAAAACAGGGCCGATTGGGCTGCTTATCATGCATGAGCCCGTTCTCGTTTTGACGCTCTAATTAGAACCTTCCCAAAAATAACCACTCCCATTTTATTTATTTTTTTTTTGTGTGGGGGGAGGGGGGGGGATTCGAAAACAAATTTTGGAGCTTTTTTGAACATTTTTACGGTAACACTGTGCAGTAATTTTGCGGGTATGCAACAATTTTGGCACGAGTTCTCCAATAAAACAATACTACTGATGTCCCTGCCCCAAAACGTCCTACACCAAATTGTTTGGATCCTGCGCCGCTTAGAGCGACTCGGTCGTCGTGCAAACCGATCGAATTCGAATGGTCGTCAAATGCAAACAATCGTGTTCTGATGTTCTGAGAAGGTTACAAGAAGAGCACCAAATAGAGCAATAGTGGACGTTTTGAGATACACCAGGACCAATTTACCCGTTAACACCGGGACGAGATCCAAGCTGTGCATCTGTGCTTCAGTCCTGAGTGTACGTCGGTAAATGTACTGTGCAGCATGCCCGTGATTGCATGAAGTATTAATGTCATCCGGGGATATCAATTACAACCTGAGGAGTTTCTGAAGGAGCAGTGCATCGTTTCTTTGGCTGCACATCAGACTAAGCTGGTCAAGTCTCTAAGTTACCAAACAAAACTCTTGCACTGCATCGTCTGCGCACAAACAATGCTTACTGATAATCGCTATTAAATCGGTGTCCTTTCCAACGAAAATGATAATGAAATGATGAATTATGACTCTTCCGGCTAATATCCATAAATGAGCCCTCTGTGATTTTCCTTTCACGCCGCATCGCTGCTGTCCAATTAGAGGAATTGACTAACGTTTCGGTTAGATTATGACATATGGAAAATAAGCCATGGCTACGCCCGACTATATAGTTCGCTTTCAAGGTGCCTGACAATACCCAGATGCTGAGATGTCGTTAGAAACTGTCTTGCTGGTTTGAAAGCTACATCACAATAGATTGCTGTGGCAGAGATAAGCCTTATTGTCCCATGCTAAACGTTCATTGACGACGCAACTGAAGAACACCCTTTCAGATAGTACTGCTCATCAATCGGCGTTAATGGCTTAATCAGCCATTTATCCGATATCCTGGAATTCCGAACAGCCATCATACGTCGCAATAACTTGACGTTCGCGAGCTTCTTAATGTATAATCACAGAACGTGCAAGGTGGCAGAATGGCAGAAATAATCCTGCGCGCCAGACTCCATGGCTTTTGGCTGACCAAAGGTGAAATGCAGAGAAGCGCCAGGAAATTCCATTAATTAAAAACCGGGCGTGCTGGTAAGGTTCAGTTTTACACACTTATGTCCGAGTCCCACTAGAACGACAAACAGAAATGGCCGACACCGGCAACCCTCCAACAGCGAGCATCATGCACGCGAGGGAATCTTTGGCAGGCTTGCAATCACTTGTGCTTACTTCTCGAGCACCGAGAGACTGCGGAAAGTACCATCGCGTGGATGCTACACTTGCTTGGAGGCGTTGTCGGTGCTCGTGTTCATATGTACTGAACTCTACTTCGCTCACGCTAGTGGTGGCACGTGTCGTCGGCACTACATGCACAAGCTTCCCTTAAGCGAATATAGCGCACGGCAATGCCAAGAACGGTGCGGGCAAACACGGCTTGTCTGTAAACTCTGGTCGGCTTCGTTTCAGCTTAAGTCCAGACGCAGCCGACCCTATGGAGCTAATGAAGCCAATCATGCAGCGTCAAAAGCACAAGTCACTGGGCCCTTTTCCCTTCGTGATTCGTTTAGGCGATGATAGAACACTGTACATAAACATGACGAACACCATGATGGTGCGCTCTTGATACTGTCTGATTGGTCCCGTCAGCTCGTAAGGTCGGCAGCGTCTGGACATAAGCTGAAACGAAGCATAGCAACAACGAGAATGAGACGGAACCGCCCCCCATAGGCGTCTACAAATCTTAAAAGGAGAAGAGTAAATAACGTCGAAGGAAATCGGGAATGTCAAATGTGAAAAGAGATCAGACTAATGGTGAATGCCGCATGCTGCTTTCACAGCGCGCCAGACGCAGTTGGTGGCAAAAGGACGCGGCAACGTGATCTGCGTGGCTTCATTCGAAGGCTTCGTCCTCCGAGTTGACGCTCCCTCGCATGTCAGGGAGCCCTCTCGGAGTGATTGGCTTCGGAATGAACGCATGATCGCATCCGCCGCGCTCTTTTTAGACTGTCGAATCTTGGGCAGCAGAAGAATAAAACAAAAATGTTGAAGCGAACTGAAATATGGAGCAGGGAAATGTACGATAAAACATATATACATTTTGTGTCTAGAAAAATGAGATTAAAAGCTTCAAAACAGCAGTACCACGTCGGTGTGTGAAGCAGTCTGGAAAGTTTAGGTTAAGAAATTCAACTTCTGTTTTCGTCAGTAAGAGCGTAGGAGCTGAACTATTGTTGTACACCGCACGCCGTAACAAACGACCCGATAATTTCCCTCCCAAATTTGTTACTTGTGCCCCTCGGAACGTCTGGTATCGCGAAAGCAAGGTGCTGCAGTCATCAAACGTGCGGCCATGAACAACGATGGGGTGTACGAACTCATCGGAGGCCTTTAAAGCTGTTGGTGATCCCCTATGCGGAACACCTCTGCGCACCGTTGGAGATCTCTCGCTGCTAAGTTCGGCACGGGTGTTGTCTTTTCCTGCCGCATGCGCCTCAAACAGATGTGCCAAATGGTCAATGTGAGCGACATTTCAATAGGGTACCGTGTCACACACGCTAACAAGTGTGTTAATTGTGAAGACAAGAAGGTGTACTTGACCCCCTGAGCTGCGGGAGCCAGTACAACGATCAAACAAGGCGATGTGTCAACCACCGACTCAGGGAACATAACCTCGAGGTTTCAAAGGCCTCCGATGAATCCTTCACCTCGTCGTTGTTCATGGCCGCACGTGTCATGACTGCACGCCTTGGTTTCGCGATACCCGAACTATAAGAAGAAAAGAAGAAGATTTTATTCATATCGTAAACATATTACATATGCAGGGCCCGCGAAAGCACTGGTGTGCTTGTATGCGGGACTTGGCGTCAGCGGGCTGCTTACACTGAGAATTTTCTTGTGTGCATTACTGGCACACAACAAAAGCAGACAAGAAGAAAATGCACAAAACTCCTTGGAATACTAAAGCAAAAGAGACACGAGACCAGATTTGGGAGGGAAATCATCAAGTCATACATTATTAGTGCGGTCGTGAAACAATATTTCTGCTCCTTCACTCTCACTGACGAAAACAGAAGTTGAATTTCTTAAGCCTGAACTTTCTAGTCTGCTTCACACTCCGCAGGTGATACAGTGTTTTGAAGCTTTTAATCTCAATATTTCAAAACCAACATTCCTATATTTTAGTTATATCTCTTTTCCCGTCTGACGTTTCTCTTTCCTTCAACATGTTTTATCCTTCTCCTTTCAAGATTCGTATACGTCTTTAGAGGGGGGGGGGGGGATGGCGGCAGTTCTGTTTTGTACTTGTTACTGCTAAATGAAGGATGTCATGTTCTGTGCTCTGTCCTATCTGTGTATTCTTTCTTGTGTCAAAAGGAAATTCCATTGGCAGTGAACAAAGCAAACGGAAGTCCCCATGTTAACTCCTTGTGGCGAGCTGCATTTTTCGGCAAGTTGCCTCCCTCCCCAATAGGGGTTTGTCTGTTAAGAAATACACGTCTTGCACGTTACGTCATAGCATCATGCTAGGGGTCATTTCTACCTGTTATCGCAGAAAAAAAAATTCGATTGTGCGAAATATATGCTCCACCAGGTACGCGCTCTGCAGCAAGGTCACCACAATGGCCGATTACCTGACGTCATTGCAGGCCATATACTATACTAGTATCTATAGACCTTTCCATCGCTTATCCCACAGGCGAAAAATGCTGAGTCACTTATCTGTGGAGGCATGCGCAGCGTCTGATATACCGCACAGCAGAGTAACAGCGCGCGCTCAGAAAGCGGTCCACAGCCCAGCAGACGAAGATGGAAGCAGAAGACGATTATTGGAAAGGTCTATAGTCGGTGAGAGGCTAAAAATTCAGTGCGTGTTCTGCCTCCCGATCAAGCTTTCTGCCTTTGGAAAAACATCGTCGCACGCGCAGCCGAAGCCCGGTGAAAGGTATCAAGCGCAGCGCTGGAGGCGGAGCTTCCATTGAATTCTTAGCCTGTTACCGACTATACAGTTAACTAGCCCCACGTACGTCAGCTGTCCCCCTCCGAGTTATCTGTACCTGACCAAGGATTCTGTAAAGTGTTCTTGTGCGCCTAAATAAAAACAACAACTAACATCTCTTTGGCAAGTGCGCCAGCATGCATGGAGACTTACCTCCCCCTCACAGCTGATGTAGACGTATCTGGGGTCGTAGTTGTCCTGGATGTGCTTTGGCAATTTGGCAGGGAAGGAGCTGTTCTCATACGGTTCCGGCACCCAGCCAAGGGTCTGAGGAAGTTGAGGACATTCATTCAGAGCTTCCAAAAAAGATGTGTCTGGCAATTGTATGGGCTTACGCCCTATCATACCTTACCGTACACACAAAGCAACAAACAAGGCTCTTTGCTTAAAGACCTACCTCAGCTGCGCACGCTTCTGCATCAGGAGTACCAACTAAAGCTATAAACTTGTGCTCATACTCCGTTTCTCACTTAGATGTACAACACTGACACACCTACTGGTGCGACCCCGAGTCTTGATTCAACGTCTCATTTGCCGGGGTTCTCATGTATATGAGGCATAAGATGAAGCTCGCGCTCGTAACGTAGCCTTGACTGTGTTGTTTATTATAAAACAAAGTATTGAAACCCGCTGCCGTACATTGTAAGGTAAAATGGATAACAGAAGCATTATGTAACTATGAGGGGAAAGATAATACAAACAAGTACCACTAGATATAAAATGGCTTTCATTTCACTATCTCGAGTTTATGAAAACGAATACAACTAACTAAAACCAATGCGTAATAAGAAAAAAAAAAGCTCTGCCAAAATATTTTATCTGTCATCAGTTTTTATGTAGCCGCCTTCGGTTCAGATTCTAAAATTCTACAATCCTCGAGATCCTATGGCTGATTTCTACACTACATTTTCTTTTTTTCACAAGACAAAGTGAACTACTATATTTTATTTAGACCTAAAGAGATGTACACAGCAAGACAGAGTTGGCGCGAACAAATCACTGGCGCTTTCTCACATTTTATTGAAACATCCCATATTGCCACCCACTTGGAGTACAAGAGCACATTATGCCCAAACCAGCATTTTCAATGGCAATATTTCAGCAATGACAAGTAAACAGGGAAAACCTCGGACTGCCTGCTCATGTCAACGTTGCCGCGCTCCGTATTTTTCCAGTCAACGGCAGAGTCCGTAAGCGTACCGCAGCTCGGAGCCTGTGGAGAGGAAGCTTGCGACACTGAGCTCAAGAATTATGGGTTCTATCTCCACCCCTGGCTATTTTAACCCGGATGAGTATTGTACTATAGCGTGTGTCGTCACTGCGTGATACAAGTTAAAAAACCCAGCTTAGCAGTCGAATCGAGCTGGATAAGTATATTATCTGCAATGTGAACGGTGTCGCCAGATAAGGGCAGACCTATACCTCACGCTGTCTAAACACCCAACGTAAAGTTTGCTTTAGAGTACATCTTCAATGGATGTCCAATGTTTGACATCCGCGGTCTTGAAGAGACCCGCTACGTGAATCCTGTCAATCAACCGAGATACTCAGTTTCACACCTAGGTTCGACAGCAGCCGACGCCATGATTCGATGAAGAATCAAGCAGCGCCAAAAATGCATTGTCACGCACTCAGCACTCATCGTCTGTGTACGTCTGCTATCACGACTAATCCAATTGCGCACAGTAAAAGCACCATAATCCTGCGCATTTGTTTTTTGTGCGTGACTAGTTTAACCGTTGAAAGCAAGCCCACGAAGAAAACGACAGCCATGACGGTGTACTTTTGAGGCTACTTGATCGCCTTCATCGGATCGTAGCGGAGTTTATCTTATGTTCACCCTGGTCTTCCCGGTGCCATACGTATGTTAAGCAAAGCCTTTAGATTAAGTTGCGCAACAAGCATGAGTTGCACGCAATCTCTTTCCCTGCGCCGTTGTGCAAAGACGCGGCGCATGATGTGCATATGGGCGTATATCATGCGAGCAGATGTGGAGAAGCACACCCACCCTATTTAGCTTGAGTAGGATACAGGGTTGACCGCGGTCGTAGCCGAAGTTGTTGGCTGCTGAACAGTCATTGGCAATGGGATCGAGGGAAAAAAGCAGGTCTTGTTTTCGTCGGGGTCCAGCGGATGGGTGAAGTCGCAGATTCGCAGGTGCTCTCTATTAGCCCCCGTAAGCTGGTAGTCTGCGAAGCAAACATTCCTTTCCTGATGCAGAATCCAACTCATGTTGCAACGCACAAAGGGAGACGATGTAAAAGGGGTGTCAAAAGTCGAAACCCGTTTCAGGTTCAGAGCTCGGAAAGGCTGGAAATATTTCAAACACTCTGGAGCAGGGGCCGGCATCCTTTTGCAGCGGCTACATTGGACAGCAGGAGCACGCCGACAGGGAAGTGGCCGGACGGCAAGTCGCGAAGGTAAAGGCGGTGTGTGTGTGTGTGTGGGGGGGGGGGGGGGGGGAGGGGCGAAGAAAAGACAAAAGGGAAGTGAATACGTTCGCTGCCCAAAGATGGGGATACCGGACAGTGCCAATCGGAAGTGCTCTTGTTCCTCTTTAACTCCATTTGAGGTCAAAACCTGTCGTGTGGCCCTTCAGTCTGCGTAAGAAAGAGGGAAGGGGGTGATTTCATGGCGTCGTCGTGTCGTGCAGTGAGCAACATAAAACTGCCACGGGCCGCGGGTTGCCTGCCCCTGCTCTAGAGATTCAAGTTTGAGGGATTAAAAGGTTCGGTTTTGTAGTCCGCAAGGTGTCTATACCTGTTTTCACCTCAAGAACCGAAGTAAAACAAGTCCGGCTCTTTGCGGAGCATTACTGATTTCCCACTTCGTGTGGATAATTAAGACATATGTAGGTGAATTCTAGATTAGATATAGGTTATCTTATCAAGACGCACACGTTCCAAACGCCAAAAGCATCGCTTTTTCCTCCGACAACCAAATCTCTTAAGAACTACTTCACGCCGCGTATGAACAATGCGCAAAACTTCCTTTTTTCTTGAGGTGAAAACGCGTATAGTTCAAGTTCAGACAGAGAGACACGGAGGCTAGATTCACTGTAGCTACAAGTCATAGCGCGAAGCTCCGAGCAAAGGAATGCAGTTGCCAAGTATGCCTTCAGCACGAGAGCGTTTGTAGACTTCACAACTGCACGCGAATTTAACCTTCGAATTTCCGGACAATGCCTATAGTGTTCCGATCATGTAAACTTCACACAATAAGAGGTTTGGCAGATGTGTCTACTCAAGAACTTAGACACATAAAAGTTGATGGAAATAGCTTGCCCAGTAGGGCTCAAAGTTCGAATGACACTTTACAGAGTACAGGAATATGAGCAGGCTCAACAGACTTCAAGGCACAGAAGCCTTAGAGGAAATAACAAATTCGCCAAGCTCTTAAAAAAAAAAAAAAATCTTAGAATATGAGATTGCCGCATTTCGTATTGTCGCAATGTGGCAGTCAGTTTCATAGCTTAGCATGCCAGAGGCACGCCATGTGACATTTTACCCCTTTTGGCTAGCACTAAACTGGCCCAGCTCGTATATTGCCGCTGCCAGGGGCGGATCCAGAACTCCGTTTTTTTTTTTGGGGGGGGGGGGGGGGCGGAAAATTTGTAAGGATACTATTCTCCCATTCTTTCTTGTGCACCGGGGGTCCACCCATGTCAAATTGCACTCCGAGAAGGGGGAGGGGGGGGCGGAAGGGGGGCGGCTGCCCCGTCGTTCCCCCCCCTCCCCTTGGATCCGCCACTGCCGCTGACTGCACAGTCTCCACAAATATAAAATAATCTCTCGAACAGCGTGGCCCAGACAGTGATCGGGTGGGCCGTGGAGCGCGTTCTGGACGGATCCATATCGCTCCGAAAGAATGAAACTCGAGAACGCAGCCGAACAGAATCGGCATGCACTAAGGAAGCGCCTTCCCTTCCCTCGGAGTGGAATGGAATTGCACAAAGCGTAAGCAGCGCCCCCGGCAGCCGCCACCTCGGTCAGGCGCTCCGAGTGGGTCTTTTTTCATTGGTGGAGATACCGTACGCTCAGAGAGTACCCTTTAGACCGTATACCTATAGAAGCACTAAAAAGGCTGCGCTTAGAGTATCGGCACTCCAACCCCCGGTTTTTCTTGCTGGCACCGTCATTTCGGTTCTTAATTGAAGGGCGGGCGCAAGAGACCCTTTTCGAAAGTCCGCGCCAACACTTTCCCGCATTGCTTGATCGCATACTTTGAGCGTGATATTGGCTGCGTCAGCGCTCGGCGTGAACTCGGCTCCGCTCGTATTGGACACGAGTGCTGACGTCAGCGTTCGGCGAGGACTCGGATCCAATCACGCGCTTCGTGTCCAAGCAATGGCGACCACCAGTGTTGCTTGATGAACTTTTGAAAAAGGACTATTGGCAATCGTTGCGATTCAGGAATGTGACTTTCTTAGCTTTTAGCTATGGTGTCACTGTCAGGAACCTCAGATGGTGTCGTTTTCTTCTATCGCAAGCTGTTTTTACATTTCTGGTGGACAGAAAATCGTTTCCTGCGATTTCAAACGAAGCGTCAGGCAGCTGGCAACAATGGGTATAAGCACCAAGATGGCTGAAGTGTGGCTATATACTCTGAAGCTTGGCTTAGTTCCGTGTCTCTAGCTATTCCATATATATCTCACATCCCTTGCGACTTCTATGGCAAAAGCACCGACCCGCGAGGTACTCGTTGATGTCGTCAACCCAATGCTTCCAGGTGTTCTGGCTGTCTGTCCTGAAGTAGATGAGTGTGCTGTTCCCCCTATCCGCCGGCTGGTTTGGACGGAAGCTCAACCCTGAAACAGCGAAGATGTGTCAAGTCGATGCCGCATCCACGCCGCTACATTGGACAGTCGGAGCACGGATCAATAGCATCGCGAGGACCTGTTCCGCACAAAGCCAAATCTGGAGATCAGATCCGAAGATTCAAAAATAATATCGAAATGTGAACGAACTTAGGACAACGACAGAAATATTAATTACATTTATATATTCTTACGTAATGTACAGTATAGGCAAAACAAATCTTGAGAGCTCCGAGTTTTAACGGAACCCCCCAATCAATTTTTTCCGTCCATCCGTGCCTTTCTCAGGTCACGTGATGTCGATTGATGTCACATGACCTATACGCCAACTGTTTCCCCGCTGAATTTAGCGGCAAAAGTGTTGTCACGTTACGTGTAGACAAATTCAGTTCCCCCCATATTTAGCGGCAAGATTTGTGTCATGTGACCTGACGTCACATGATCTATACACCAACTTAGCTTCCCCGCTCAGTGTACCGGGAATTTGTTGAAAATAATAGTGCTTCAATCCCAGAAACGACGGTTTAATGCTTTACAAGATTGAAAATTCAGGTCGCTGCCAAGTTATTTCTTAATATTTATTTTTTTGTGTGGAGGTTGAATGTAAGTGATGAATACAAGTAATTTACGCCTAATAAGGTAGAGGGGCTTAGAGCGAAAAACAAGTATCGCGTTTAGCGGGCAAAAGTGACCCGCACTCGGCCGCCGCCATATTGTGGATTTTTCACCCCTAGACACGTGCCGTACCAAATACTGCGGCTTTTACGCAAAACTGAGCCGAGATTTGTATTAGGATCGCTGTAAAAAAACATGATAAACCATTTTTTCAACACTGCTAGCTCCAGAGATTAGTGTCTAGTTTCGATAAAGACCCAAAATACAGCACCGCGGCTGACGGCATCTAGCGGAGGCATTGCGAAGCTGCCCCAGTTTTTGTCGTAGAAGCACATTTTGGACTTAGAAGTTAGAACAAACGAAACATAACTTATCTCGTCGGTACTGTTATTAAAGATCAATAAGCAATTATTTGTGGATGTCCTTCGTTAAAATCTAGACGTAAAAGTATAAGGTCACGTTTCTAGTGGTCAAAAATGTGCAGCATTTCGGCGGACAATTGGGGGTCACTTTCAGCTGCCAGTTTATCGCTCTAAGCCTTAGACCGACAGAACTGGCAGCTGAAAGTTACCCCAATAGGCCGCCGAAAGGCCCTCTACCTCGTTGTTTACGCACTCCAAAAGTAAGCAAAATACTCTCGCGATTACTGCCTAATAAAATAATCAAATGGATAAAAAATTATTTTAAAAAAAACCTGATTAGAAGTAATTTGTTGACCTGTAACGAGTACTGTTCGTAAACATAATATTTTAATGTTTATCTACAACAAAAGTTGGTTTGTAGCTGAAGCCCGTTCTCGGAAGGCAGACAGTCCTTAACATTATTTGAATAGACCGATCTCACTAAGCGTTCGGCGCATGCGTGACGCCGCCATAACTTTAGTTCGCAGGAGGCAGGCAGCAGTGCACAAGACGGCTCGTGCCGCCTCATGCTCCACACGCGCAGAGCTCCAGCGAGGTTGTCGCACGTGCAGAAAGACTAAAGCTCCCTCGATGCATTGCGGCAACGGTGGCGTAGTCAAACTGGCTGGTGAGATCAGTCTATTGGTTTTAAATGCGACAGAAAACTTCTTGGGCGTCGACAAGAAATATGCCTAGAATTTCCACAGCGGTTCTTGAGCATTCACGCGGTACAAAACGGTGCAAAATATTATCGCATTACAACGACGACAATCTGGGCAGCGATTTCGTCAACAAGGTTTACTTTTTTGTTCATGTACGCTTCTTAAGAAACAAAATGAGCTCACTTACCGGGACCCTGCCCGTAGACCACCACGGTTAACGTGCCAACAAAGAAGCCCAGAAGCTGGTTGCGTCGAGGCCATGCTTGCTGTAGGTATCGGACAACAAGAAATCGCTAACGCTCTCGCTACTGTCGTCTCCCGCAACCGAGTGCCGACTTAGCCGCCGGACACCGGATCTTTCCTTGGTCGGCCAAGATAAGCATTCACGCCAAGGGTCCGACATCGGTCAAAGTGACAGCGAGAGCGATCTCGGCTGCTGATTGGAGGAGGCGTCACAGCTTGCTGCTGGGCATGCGTAGTCGGCCAATGAGAGAGCTGTGACCCGTTCTCGAGTTCACGGTCGGTTATTATTTGGGTGAGAAGTTCTCACCAACACACAAATGTCGAGAGACGTCTAGCGTCCTTCGAGGTGCTTGTCCCGTGCCTTTCTTTATCCATCGGAAGAACAGTCTGCGACCGAGATCTGAGCCCGTTCCGTGAGAGGCAAAGCAGATATCGCTCTCGCTCTGTCAGTGACCAAAATTAGTCCCCTGGGGTGGCTTCTGTCAAGTGGCCTCGAAACTATCGCGTGTTACATCCTTTTGGCGCCGATGAGCGTTGGCGCTGGCCTAGCCGCTGTCTTCCCCTCTTCAGGCCGTCGAAACTAGAACCATGGTCTCGAAGGAAGTTCCTCGAGCTGCAACTGAATTCAGTAATCAGTTAATGAACGAGGGAAAAAAAGACAATCAAAAAATGACTTGTTCAGGTAGAGGTCTGTGTGTGCCTTGTTAAAAAAAAAGACTAAGTTTATAGATTTTTGCAGAAATCGCTTTTCGCGCACTGTCATCTTTGTCTGCTGGGCTGTGGAAGGCCTTCTGAGCATGCGGTGTTTCTCTGCTGTACGGCATATCAGGCGCTGCGCATGCGTCTACACCTCAATGACTCAGCATTTTTTGGACCGGGTGATAAGCGAAGCAAAGGTGTACGGCTCTAGTCTGTGAAACGCAGGGCGTTGCTTCTGTTCACGCTCCAATAGCTTCGTGATTGGCTCTTCGGCGTTCTCATCGACCAATAAAGTGCAGTCCCATCGGCTGCGGAGCGACGATAAGACGCTGCTTGAGACACGCCCCCTGCGTTTCTTCAGTTGTCGGTGACTGCATAGACCAACTCAACTCTCTTATGTCACGCCACTGGAATGGCGCTGATGTCGGCACTGCGCAGACGCTTCACTCATCACGAACTTGGTTTCTGCGCATGCGCAATGTCCACGCCCGATGCGGGCAAAGCGGACTTGTTTGTAAACAGTGTGTGTGTGTTGGCGTATAATTAGTTAATTAATTACGAAACAGAGAAAGATCGAGACTTGGGAAGGCGCGTCCGTGTGTTTCTTGTAACGGAAGTATCGGTGTGTAGCTTGACCGTCCTTCGACAGTGGCTCACATGTAAAATAACTATATATCGCGTGTGTGTGTGTTTTTTTTAACTTTTGTTGTTTTGTTTTAGCGTGGGAAATAAAACTGGTTGCATGATGTTTATGAGTTATGTGCTTGCACACATACAAAACATGGCAATAGGCGCACGTTTTGTTGTTCTTCATTTTTCTATCTTTTTTTCTTTTTACGTGAGAAAAAAGTAAGTTGAAAATAAAACAATAAAAATACATATACAATACCTCGTTATAATCGGATACTCTCCTAAACTTTCTTTTTTTCAACGTTTAAATTATTTTTTTAGACTACTGGTGCGGTTCTTTTGACAGAGCCATGTTGCGCTTCTGAAATACCAATCGTCCTGGCTTTCCTTTCCTGGCTGCTTTATCAAAATACCCCTGGTACACATTTTGAGGCATTTTTCTTCGGTATCTCAGTTTCGTTTCTCTTTCAGTGTCAGGTGGCTGAGAAGAATAAGTGGAGTTCTTGAACTTAACTTCGCCGTGCCGACGACTATGGTTGGTTCGCCGTCGTCTTCTCGATTTTTGTCGAGTCTCTCGACCAAATCTCACTTCTGCTGAAAGTTTCCTTTCGGCTCGAGATTTTAATTTGCCGTTATTTTAATTTATTTTATAGTTTTACTGGAATGTTTGGTTCGGTTTGGAATTCCCACTCGGCCGAAGTCCGTCACACTCTTGCAACCGAGTTCGACCGAGAGAGACCAAACCGGTTTTTAAGCCTCTTGCGATCTCTTAGGACCAGCTCCGCTGCAGCCGAGCTGGTCCTAAGAGATCGCAAGAACTTAAAACCGGTCTGGTCTCTCTCGGTCGAACTCGGTCGCAGAGTGTGAACGGGCCTTTACCCGTTTCGATTTGGATGAGCATTGCATCGGCGTGGAGTCGGCTATCCCAACTATATGGGGCATGTTAAAGACCCCAGGCTAGCAGTTGTACTGCACCAGCTAAATTTCTCATCTACAGTTGAGACACCGGACGCCCGTCAAAGGAAGACTCTGGCGTTTCCTTCAAAGTCCCCAATTTGCCTCAAAAGTTCCTAAACATACCAACAAACTTCCCTGAAGTTGTAACCCGAACATTGAGCCAAAATCGTTTTTTTTTTGCGAAGTTATTTAGTTTACAGTTTAACACTAACGGCACTAACAGCGGTGGCTCCTAGTGCCTCATTCTGACAAAATCCGGTGGGCGTTCATACGCAAAAACCCACGTGGCCGCACTCTATTGCGTCGTGTTTCATACAACAGCGGCTAAAGGTTCGTTCACACATTTGCGACTCCTTAGAACCGAGCGCCTTAAAACCTTTTAAAATCACTTACGACGGAGAACACACTGACACACTGGCGCCATCTACGCGGTGACCCTGCAACTGCACTTCACTAGAGCGGAGGTTCGGCGGTATTTGCGAGGTCAAATGTACGAACTACTTATGAGAAATGTTTCTTTATAACATTGACCAAAGTTTCTTGAGCCAAGAAAGAAAGAATGATGCGCGAAAGAAATTGCAAATATACGGGACCGCTTAGTGTTCCACTTCTACCCTGTAGGTGGTGCCCGTGTGTCCTCTCGTCGAAAGAGATTTTAAGAGGTTTTAAATCACTCGGTGAGAGGCAGCACGTAAGCGCCTTTCACACATCTCCCAAAGCACATCCACTAGAACTATTACACTAAACGTAAAGCTCCTAAAAATATGCTAAAGCACATCAACTAAAGTCACACCTCCTAGAGCACATCTTTCAGCAAAGCAGCAGCTGCCGAAGTTAATCGCCGAACATTTGTGTGGTCGTCTGTAACTTTTTGGTCTTGTTTTTCTTTCGTGGCGTCCTTGAGCAAGGTGAGCTCAATGACGCGCAGTCGAAATTGAGTCTAAATTATTTCATTTCGCTCGGCAGGGGCGCTGCAAAATCTTGAGAGCTATAGTCCGTAAAAGGTTAAGAGTAAAGTGGAAGCTCCTCCCACCTGTTTCCCTTTTAGCAGAGCGAGAACTGGAGAGGAGGTGACCTCCTCCACATCGTCCGCTCTGTTAAAGTGGAAAGAGGTAGAAGGTGCTTCCACTTCACTCTTAAGGGCGATTAACACACTTGCGTTGAGTTCGACCGAGTGCGACGGTTTCTATGGCAATGTCCGCGTCGGCTCCAACAAAACCGAGTTGCCATAGCAACCCTCGCAGTCGGTCGGACTGAACGCAATTGTGTGAATCGCCCTTTAACCCGTGTAACCGTCTATACGTGCTTACTGCCAACTGGCCTAAAACGTTGCATCTCCTTCAACGTCCCATCGTCTCTTGCGTTTGAGTCGCCGCTTCCCAAAACGTTTAATTCGCATTTCGGCTAGCTAAAGCTCAAATAGGTGAGCCTTGCGTGGGCTTCTTGTGCTTGCATGTCGACAGAAATTACCTGCTCTCCTCCTCTAGTTCCTTGGCAGCTATTTTAAAGTGTCTGTGTAAAAGTTTGGATCTCGATGTCACCGACAGGATTAGAACGGCAGGGAAAAGTTGCAGTTGTCTCACCTCCAGCGCGCGCTTCGAATACCTTCGATTATGCATCGGCGTCTTGTAATACTCGAGGGCGGGCGCGCAGCCAAAGCACGGTGGAAGGCAAGGAGCGCGTGCTGGAGACCGGGCGTTCGAAAGAGACGTCCTGGTGTTTTCAGCTTGTCAGTGACCACGGTAAATCTCAGTTTAATTCATTTATTCGTTGTAACCTAGAAATTTAGAACGTTCCCTCTCGCCTATACTTTCATTACCTTTAGCTTTTACTGTCCCTCATATGCGTCACCAGCGCATTTTCTCCCATCATAGAATCTTACGAGCTCGTCGCACTTCTACGTGGTAGTGCATAAATCAGGGTTCTCCAAACTTTCTGGCTAATGGGCCGAATCGAGGATCTGTCGCTCTCTCGAGGGCCGAAAATGAATAAGTAAATATAAATGAGGAAAACCTAAGTAAAGAACCGTATATAAGAATTTAAATACCAAATTGAAAGTTACAGAGAACCTTAAAAAAAGAACCTAAGGTGGATGAATACCAGTGTTGGGAAGTACTTGAAGTACATTGTACTTAAAGTACTACTTCAAGTAGGTTTATGAAACTTGTACCTTACTTGAAGTACATTCTCTGAGTATGTACTTGTACTTTACTTAAAATATTTTCTTCTGGTACTTTCCGAGGAAAGTACAATTCCCGACTTCAAAGTACATTCCCCAAATTTGCTTTTGTTAAATTTGTATCACGAAATGATGCTTTGTTAACTCTGAAGAAATACTGGGAGGGATATTCTACTCTCACCAGAAACGTGAGCAGACGACGCATCGCTCCGTTTGTTCTGGGGTCGGCTTTCCCGTAGATTTTTTAACTCTAGCTACTTCTCGGTTGGTCAATGCAAGGGAGGAGGTTTAAAATATTAGGAGAGAAAATTAACCATAATGTAGCACCTGAGGCTGTGGTGCGGGAAAATCAAACTTTGAAGTCTAAAAAAAGACAGCAGAGGAGAACTAATGTTTTGACGCATTCTCTTTGTCTTTTCCTTCGACTTGAAAGTTCCTTAATTTTTTCGCACCCCAATCTCAGGTGTCACATTATGAATAATTATCACCAGCTCGCTTGCACAATTAGTTTCTTTTTTTTTAAGGAGAGGACACTTTTCTATGAGAGGATTGCTTGCGGAAGCTACATCGCTGACGTCATGCTCTCTCCTAGTACATTTAACCCCCTTTGCAACAATCCAGTGCAAGAAAACCACTATACAGTGATTTTCAGGAATTTGGCTCAATTCCTGAAAAAAGGCTCGAGATACACCTAAGCACTTCTTATGAGTTGTGAATGCGAAAGCATGCACGCCGCTCTTCGCTCCCTTCTTTAATCTGCGGCGTACAACGCGCTGACCTTGGGCGTGGAATGGTGGAACCGCTGCCTCGCGGACACGCAGCGCCATCGGGTGAGCGATTGTTCAGACTGGCACGTGCCTTGCGGCACGAGGAAGGAACAGACAGCAACATAGTTCCCAGCAGAACGAACCCCTTGGTTTATTCCATGCGCCGTATATATTGCCACGCGCCGTACAACTGATAAGAGGCGAGCGAACGCAGTGATCAGTGATAACACAACAGTGTGATAACACAGTCAGGATGACACCACACAAACTGACGCGCAGCGGCCAACGGGAGCCTCGTCGACGCGCGCGAGCCAATGGGACCATAGTGTAAAAGGTGCCGTTAACTAGCTTTGCGCGTGGTTTCATTAAGGTGCCGTTTTGCATGGTCTCAAAGCTGATGACGTCGGCTCGCTCCATGAGACAGTTAATGCTTTCGCATTAAAACTACTCTGTGTCCACTTTATCAAATATTCACCGCTGTTTTTGAAAATAGATCATGCAGCCTTGATTACCCCTGGGCAATGCATACCATTTAAAAAATCACTGTATAGGGGAATTAATGGGCATCATGAATGATTGTGTTAAAATACTTGTACTTTACTTTAAAAGTACATTGTATTTATAGTACTTCACTTCAAGTACATTGCACCCAGTGTACTTACTACTTTACTTGAAGTACATCACTTCTTATTTACTTTGTACTTTACTTGAAGTACCTTTTAGATGTACTTTACCCAACATTGATGAATACATCTACTTTATTTTGAAATTTAACAATTTGCTAGTTACGATATATACGCAATAATTGAGACACAGAAAACTCAGCAGGCATAAATCAAAGCGCACAAGATTCCGTAACTATGTTGGTGCGCGATTATGAGTAGGCTTAGCAGTTCGTTCTTTTCGGCGCCATTTCTAAAAGCAAGCTTTTTTCTTTCTTTTCTGCCGGCAGCAGCGGATTTGCTGGAAGCGGGCCAAGGGACCTCCGCGCAGTGGCGGTCCCGTGCGGTTCGAACTGCAGTCCCCCCCCCCCCAGATCCAGCCGACCCTATAATATTCACATACATTTTCACCGCCCCCCCCCCCCCCTCCCACGAGGACCGGATTTGGCCCGCGAGCCGGGGTTTGCAGACCCCTGGCATAAATGATAAACAAAAGTCGTGCCTATTCCCTGGGACGCTGGTGCCATCTAGCGACGCCTGGGTGAAACGGGTGGAACGTCACGGACGGTATTCAGAAAGCGCGGGTATTTGAAACCCGTTCACACACGAGTTTTCTTAAGGGGACACTGACAGGGTATTTATCCTCGCCAAGGTTAATATTTGTACATGACATATGAGAGCTCAACTACTTAGAACACAATTTCCGGCTCGAAATTCGCTTTCTTTCCGCCCGAAAACCGCCGATCGAGAACTGGCCGGCTTGGATCGCGCTCACCCTCTTTTTTATGGTCACGTGCCGTTCTCTGTGGGTTGGACACACACACCAAATATAATCAAAGTCGTGGGTTATCGAAGGCACACACTCAATATTAAAAATAGAAAAAAAAAGAACAGGATACCCATTTTTTCTGGCTTCTAAGATGCTGCAAATACTTTGATTGAAAAAAGAAAATGAGTTGCACATAAAACCAGAAGCACTCTGTTCATTCTCTGCTTAATTCTCAACATGGTGTCGTATCGCGGGTGTCGCGGACTGGGCGGCTGAACGAAGCGTGCCGAGCGATGGCGGCGGATGACGGGCGTGGGGCATCTACTTCAGGACTGTCGTTCGCGGTACCGGCGAATCTGTCTAGCTTGGAAAAATAAATTGTTTACCGATCAAAACAATTAGGATTTCTTCCGTACTACGAGCCCGACCACCAAGCTAATTCGCACGAAGACGTCGCCAAGTCGCCTCCTCCTGGCAGAAGACATCGCTTGTCTTACGAACACGAATTGGTAAGCGCATAAAAAACGCGTGAACGCCAAGCGCAAAATGCTTGACTTTGGGCCGGTTGCACCAACGTCGCTTATCTTAACCCAAAGCGGCTCTTTCCTAAGTCGGCTTAGCGCCCTAAGCCGAGCTCGGATAAGCACGGGTTTACATTCCGGTTGCACCAACGTTAACCCGGCTTTACAGACGCGCCCCTAGCTAAACGCTGGATTTGCCTAGGGAATGTAGGGACAAACAGAGCGAATTAGGGAACGCTCCAAGGGATGAATACGATTGGCGGAAAGGAATCTCGTGATGTAAAAAAAGAAAAAGAAAGAAGAAAAAATTGCCGTAGTAGTCGTCGTTGGCGTCTGCTTTTTGCTGTATTTTTTCGGTGAGTAACGAATTAAAGGTCTCCAAATTCAATCGTTTTTTCAGCTTAACTTTCAAAAAACAGGAGTCAAAGCTTTAAATAAACACGAATGCTCTTACATCTGTGATTGTGTGTTTAATATCGGTTGATAACAGAATATTTTGACAGTGACAGTAGTTTTCGTGCTCACATTTTGAGATAAGGCCCGCTTCAGACGGAGCAACTTTCTCAGCAATTTTGGTGTTGCTGGCAGGTTGTTCCCTAGCTTTCCTTAGATCGACACGAATTGCTGAGATCGGGTCCGGCTCGAAACAAGCGAGCAACTCGGAGCAATTCGAAGACGTTTGAAGCGGCTCCAGCCAATCAGGGACGCGTTATTTTCACGTGACACTCCTGTGTTGGTGATGATGACAGCTAAAGACTCGGTTCTGGTTTGAAATTGATCGTTTTTTCAAATAAACCGTTTCAGAAAGATGCATTAGTATTCTAAACGTCATTTAAACGGATAAAAACACGTTTATAGAGCGTAATTATGTGTCTAAAGAGTGCAGGAAAAATACAATTTCATGATGATGATGGCAAGTCCTAGCAATTCGGTTGCTGCGTGTGAACGCGGGAGGCCCGTGTTGCTGGTGTTGTTCGTCAAGTTGCTGGGCGAAATTGCTCCGTCTGAAGCGGG
>JAZHYW010005189.1:0-91269 GCA_037355805.1 Ixodes ricinus | reverse complement strand
CGAAACTCCACTCGAGGCCGGTTTTGCGCTTCATGAACCGACCTCCACTCCAAACGCTCCTCGACTCGAGGAAATTCTCGAGTCTCTCCTCGAGAATCTCAAGGTAGGTCCGGCGCTTCCTCGAGCAGCTCCTCGAAACTCGAGTCGGTCCCAGGAGGTAATGGCGGCCGACAGATCGTTCTGCGACTTCGTCGACTTCGTCATCAGAGCAGACGAAATTCTTTACGACCGCCAAGATGAGAGTGTCCCAGTGCCACGGCGTCATTTGAGGGACCGGCTGAACCCCTGGAGGTGTTCAACGACCGCGAATTTCTCGCGCGCTACCGCTTCACCAAAGCGACAGTGGCAAGCCTTTGGAGTCCCTGTCGCTGGAGGAGTGCGCGAGCAATCGCGGTCTGCCGGTCCCTCCAATGCTTCAGCTTCTCATCGCGCTGAGATTCTACGGCGCTGGGACATTCCAGGTCGTCACCGGCGACCTCGTCGCCGTGTCGCAGCCGACAGTGTGTCGGGTTGTCGAGCGGGTGTCGCGACTCATCGCCGGCACCCTGTTCCGACGACTCGTGAAGTTCCCCAGCAGCGCGACGGACTTCGATCGCGTGATGCTAGAGTTTTATGCTCTAAAGAAGTTCCCTGGAGTGACTGGGTGCATTGATTGCACTCACGTTAGGATCAAGGGCCCGGTGGTCCCGATGGCGAAGTCTACCGTAACAGAAAGGGATACTTTTCCATCAACGTGCAAGTAAGTTCATTTTTGTTTGTGCCCTTACCATGAAACAAATAAATTAAGAATATGGTAACATTATAAAACAAAGCATCGTGAAAAAGTCTGCATGTGCCGATTGTTTCTGCAGCAGGGAATGTCACGATTTTACTCAACTGCAACAAGGAATACCCCACCGAATGGCGTTCCCCTTGTGATGTGAAGGCAGAGAAATATGGCACAGTAAAAGTAAATTCCTTTCAATGAGCCAACAGTCAATTAAATAATAAAAAAGACTTTCCTACAACATAAAACTTGTCTATTTAATAATCTATATCGTATCTCTAACTACAGATGTAGGGCTTACAAACCAAGAATTGTGTTACTTCTACAGAGAAACGCAGAACCACATGGTGCTTACACCACGGATGTGATAATTGCTCACGCTAATGGGTGATCGAGCAATCATCTACTGGATTTCGAGTAACAAGGAATGAGGCCTTGCCATGCTTCGTTATATCTGCATGAAATAGTCAGGACACTAACTATTGTGTCATTAACTCCTCATTTGCAAAGCTGGCAACTGCACTTACTCGCACAGTATACCGTAAAATCCCGAGATAGACCATCTAACTTCAAGAGAATATCGGCTGAAAATATGGAGTGGGTTAACTTTCAATGCACAATCAAGAAAAGTTTTAAAAAATTGCCAATATTAGGTCGTGTCCCTTCCAAGCTTGTTATGGTGGCGAGGGACAACGAAGTAAAGATGACTGTACTTCCCAGTCAGCAACATTCGCTTCCATCCCGCCATAGCGAACTAGCCGCATTTACGCCGAGGCCATCATTGATCCCAACACTACTATTACTAGGAGTGGGCTATCCTTCGGTGTTTCAAGCCAGAAATAGGAGTGGGGCATCTCTCCGGATTTTACGATATGTGTATCTAAAAGTGTGTCTGTTTTGATACCACGGCAGCCTGCTCATCCCAATGCTGTTCATTTCCCCCACTCAGGCCATCACGGGACCCCAGCTCCAGTTTTATGACATCGTGGCCAGCTGGCCAGGCTCCGTGCACGACAGTCGGATCTTTGACAACAGTCGTGCACGGGTCCTGTACGAGCACCAGCGTGTACCTGGGGTGCTGCTGGGAGACGCAGGCTATGCCTGCACCACCTACCTCATGACGCCTCTGGCCACTCCAGGGGCAGCCAAAAGTCCAGAGGAAAGGTATGCACTACACTGCTGGAAGAATTCATGAGATTTAAAGCTAACCCAAAATTGATGTATCAGCCACGCTTATCTGTACAATTGGTTTATGAAAACAGACCCAGACGTTAATTGTTTTCTTGTCTGCATGTGATTGTCACATATTTGGCAAATTGGATGGCAAGCGCACACTGTTCTACAAGATTTGTCGCTCAGTGGGACTGGTCAGTGTTGCTTCTTGGTGTTTAAGTTTGCACCAAATTGTGCAAGGGAGCAACATAGTCCCACTTTGTTGCCAAAGTGGGACTATGGCTTAGTGTTCCACACTACTAGACAATAATGTAGGAAGCATCCCCCAACAACACACCATACACAAAGCTGTAGCCTCCGGCAAGCAGTGCCAAAATGCAGCTTGCACAAAGGGTCCATACCATACGGCATGCCCATATCACCCGGACTGATGCTTCGAGTTACCTAAAGCAACTCTGAAAGCGCAGAGACATTATCCGGCCACAGGAGAGAGCTGTGTGCCTATATCTAGAGCAACATTATCCTGCTCAGTACTTTCTGCCAAGAACAGCGGTCAGAGCATTTATCAGCGAAAGACCGCTATACAAATCAACGTCGCTCGCATTTTCTATCTAAAAAGTACTGTATCGCTCCAATGTGATGCAACAATACTGTATATAGTAACTGACAAGGTGAGAACAGCAGGGAGGAGTTTCATTTGTCCCAACTCCAGCTTCAGTGTCTTACCTTAGACAGCGTTCTAGCATCTCGTGCACCTCGGGCACACACACACAGCCAAAGCACATTGCAAGGCATGGAGCACATGCAAGAAGCCAGGCGTTCAAAAAACACACCCTGCCGCTCTCACTCTGTCGGTGACTGCAGCAGTAGAGAGATGTCTAATAGTTCTTCATTCTTCTCACGTAGGTACCAAAAGGCCCACATCCGGACCAGGAACTCGGTGGAGCGGGCCTTTGGTGTGTGGAAAAGGCGGTTTCCGTGCCTCGACATGCGGTTGCAGCACAAGCCTGAACGGTCAGCCGTGATAATCACGGCTTGTGCTGCACTGCACAACTTGGCCCGCCTGCGGAATGAGCCGTGTCCCCCACCTATGCCCGCTCCACCAGTTCCCCCTCAACGACGTCAAAGGCAGCCCCACCTGCCACAGACACCGGACCCTGTGGACACCATCAACGGGGCATGGAAACGGGCGCAGATCATTTCATTAAGTTTTACATAGGCGCATTGTGAACGCAACAGCGGTGTAGCCAGAATTTTGTTAGTGTGTGGGGGAGGGAGGGGGTTGGTTATGGAGAGATGGGCATGAAGAGCCGGGGAGGAGGGTGGGGGATTATTTCGATGTCGACCGTCAAATAATTTCGACAACTGTGACGTCACTTCCGTAAAACATCAAAATAGTGGCTTTATTATTTCGATGTCTGCCTTCAGTGCCGCTGTCGCAGGGTGGAAGCTGTTTCGTGGTTTCATTTTGTTTAGTTTCTGATGGTGTTGTCAATGTTGCGTTGACAGAGTCGTGTGTTGTCTTTACTTTTGCATGGGAGTTTGTCAGGTGTCTTACAGTAGACATGCGACCCTTTTCTTGAACAGCACATGCTCCCTATTTTGTACAGATTTTTTGTGTGGAATAAACTTGTATACTAAAAGATGCTTGAAACCTTATCTTGCAATTGGGATTGCACCTGAAGGGCGTTAGGTTAGAATGCATAATGCAACAATGCAGCGATTCCTTGTGAGGACACTCTCAGTTGCTTGGTGAGTCAAAGGGTGTCCCAACAGTACCAAACAATATGATTGTGCAGGGCCGCTGCACCTCAATTCTGGTGTTGTCACACTACTACTCAGTGGGAGTAGTTGAGCACCACATCAGGTTTTGGCTGGGACTATGCAATAAATATATCAGTATGTGGTCGGCTGCAAGCTTGGGCCCAATTGCTGCAAGGGCACTTTGCAGTAGGCCACAAAGAAGGCAGTGAGAAAACCTTGGCTAGTCAAGGTGGTGTTGACTTTACTCTGGGTGGTGGCACAAGTCCATATAGGGTTTATGGCATGAACCTTTGAACAGTAAATGGGACACGTCTGAACTCAGTGACGGTGATAACATAACATACCGATTACAACATTTAATTCACAAGACAGCGTGCACAAATCACACAATAATAAAACCAACATGGCAATAGAACAATGGTAAAGTGCTGGCAACATCTGGCAGTACATATGAAAAAATATATTGCTACGCTTCCTCCAGGGGATCGGTGGCAGTGCGTGTTAAAGCATCTCAGCTCGAAGTACGTGGATAGACACCCATTGGGGCTGACTAACTTCCCCCTGCCTAAACACTCGCATCATAATTACTTCCTCTCTTAAAAAATCAGCGTAAAGAAAGAAAGACAAAATACTGGGCTACTTCCTCTTCCTTGAGAGAATGCATCGAAAGTTGATGTAACTGCCCTATTGCATAGAAAGTTCACTACAAATGATTATTGCAGTACCAAGTTAAAAAAGAAAGAAGGCTTTACTAAACGGGGACAAAATCAACGAAGTAACACCCTTTAAAAAACCATCCTTACACAAAAACAGTGAAACATAATGTAAAAAACTAAAACTAAACTAAAAACAAAATCTACCTACTCTTGTGTTTTCGCTTCGAGAGCAAGCAGCTGTTGCAGCTTAATTCGCTTCTCGAGCTGGAGCAGCTCAAGTTCTAGCTCGATACGCTGCTGCTGGCCACGAAGCAGATGCACCTGCAACTGGTGCAGCTCCTCGTTGCGCTGCTCCTCCCTCTCCAGGGCGGCCACACGGGCATTCTTTTCAGGAGCCATCATCGCCTCAAAAGCGGCGACGCGGCCTCCAGCCTGTTTCGCTCGGGGGGCCACATGGGTCGGCTGTGGAGGCGGAGGGGTTGGGGGCCTGGGTGGCGATGGAGCAAATGGCGGCTCCATGCTGTCACCCCAGTCCAACGGTGGCGAGGCAGGCGAAGCGGGCAAGGCAGGAGAATCTGGACAGGCACAACACATAGACGCTGCGAGTGTTACAGGGGGTAGACACGAGAGTGTATGAACCCATTATGGAAATGTTCAATGCCAGCTGTTGGTATAATCTGCTTGAGGGGTCCTGTTCTGCACCTCTTCCAGTGTTGTGGCTAGTTCATAGATGCATTATTACACCATTTATCTTCATCGGCTTGATTATGGATGGCGGTCCTAAACAATGAAACTTGCCACGGTGAATGATGCGAAGGCTGACAGAATCAAACTGGTATACATGCCTTTAATGCAAACTGGACTCCAGCCGTGTCTACATAAAGGCGACTTAGGGGCATTGAATCCAGTCACCGTATTAAGTGTCGGTATGAACACAGCATACGCATTCGGAATGAGCATCGCATTCAAGCCACTAGGCAGAGGTGGGTGGAGACACAAAGCGCGCATTCTCACAGCTAACGTAAACGGCTTGCGTTACATTTTGTGACAAGGAGGATTATCGGAAGGCGCCCGCTGCGCAACTGCTACATTTACTGTAGGAGCGGGTGATATTTGTTGACCCATAATCAGTTTTATTCCTATAAGACAGCTCACCAAAATTGAAATACCAGATAAACGGAAGAACATCAATAGTTTTCTCAGAAATAAATACAAGAAAATATGCAGCCTAGTAGTAACTAACCTCTAAACCAATTTCTATATGTACAGTCGCGCAGAAACTAAATAGCTCCAAGCGAGCTGGCATTTTTCTTTTCAATAAGACCACGCTTAGAAGACGGGGATGATAACAGCAGTTCCTTTGCGTTGAAGGGCTCCCCCGTTTGCTTCACATGGATGAGTCCTGACGTCAGCACTAGTACGGAGGAAAACCGCCAGGATAGTGCACCTCAGAAAACAAATGCTTGCTCGCTTGGAGCTGTTTAGTTTCTGCGTGATTGTACATAGCAAATGCAGTCATAAGTGAAAGCTTTTACCCGGCATCATGTCAAAGTTGGCGTGCTGGTCAACCATTGCTTCCAGCATGACAGCTGGCGGCAGTGACAGCACCGGCTGGTCGGCATGGGCACAGTCGCTGTCAAGCGGGTTTTGCAGCCGTGTCGCCATGTGGGACGCCAGTGCCCCCACAAGCTGGAGGGAAGGGCTCATGGGCCGGCAGGTACGGGGACCCCCTCCTGCGGCGTATATAATGTGACAGCATCCATGAGTTGAGATGTACAAGGCACAACACAGAAAGGACAAGGAGTCATGCCACAACTAAATCAGTAAAATTTGTAGTTTGACACTAAACGGCAAGAATGAAAAGTGATGACTTAATGATTGTGCTGTTTCACAATCTGTAAAGAAAATGCTAGAGAGGTTCAATGTGATCAACTACAGCCATGTTATGGACATACATAAGTTTCCAAATAAATTGATCCCAGCTTAGCGTGCCAGCACAAAGCACTGGTTGACCTTACTGTTTACAAATAAATGCTTACACTCTATCTCAAATTTTCACTGAGAGTTTCACTTTCACCAATCTTTCTCTGGTTTCGGTGACACCAGAAATTGCAGCACCAGTATGGTGTCCTGCATGATGGTCGGCTGCTGCACAAAGTCGCAGTTGAACAACAAAAAAGAGGAGAGCAAGCTTGCGGACTCCCGTTTTTTAAGATTCCGAGAGCCTGAACACACGAGTGCGAGAAAGCACGGTCACTCTCCGTGAGAAGGCAACGCAACTGTCTTGTGTGAATCAACCGGAATGTCTTTGACGAAGAGAAGTGTCGAGTGTGTTCAAGGTACTTCGTCTCGGGTAAGCGTTGGCACCGTTTGCTTTCGTCGGACATTAGCGGTAAGATTTCCACGAAGCTTCGCCCATCGCCCGTCGCTGCTGCTCATTGCGACGTGCATCGCTTGCTTGTTGTTTCGACGGACCGAGCGACAGCGGGTCCTGTCGCGTCGCTTTGTCTGGAAGAATCACTTATATCTGGTTCATACTTTAAACCTAGTTGCTAGTCAATCACAATAAAAAAAATGCTTAAGAAACTCGATTGTGAGCTTATCACAGGAGCGTCAGAATACCGACATCGAGAGAAATCTCCGCTCCCTAGTTTATTTCTGTTGCTCTCTAGTTACCATTGCTCAAGCAAAAAGAGTCACACTCTCACTGCACTCCCCTACGGCTCTTTTTTCATTCCTTCCAAGCTCAAGACAAGATCCGCTGTCGCTCGGTCCGTCAAAACTACATGCAACACACGTCGCAATGAGCAGCAGTGACGGGCAACGTTTTGTGGAAATCTTACTGCTGATGTCCGACGAAAGCAAATGGTGCCGACGCTTACCCAGGACGAAGTGCCTTGAACACATCGGAACTTCTTGACGCCTTCCCGGTCGATGTGCGCAAGCCATTCGCATTGAGCTACCGTGCTTTCCCACACTCATGTGTTCGGACTCTCGGAATCTTAAAGTAATGGGAGTTTGCAAGCTTGCCTTTCCTCTTTTTTCTTCAACTGCAACTTGGTGCGGCAGCCGACCATCACGCACGACACCATACGGGCGGTGCAAATTCCGGTGTCACAGAAATTGGAGAAAGCTTTGTGGCGTAGTGCGGCTAGTCCTGGTGCGGCCGTCTGCTGTCAAGGGTACAAAGATTGCGATGTACCCAGAACGCACCCCACGCAACCTGCACATAAGCCGCAGGTGAATACTTCCTATAATGGCTGTTCCTAGATCGTCACAGTTAAGAAATGAGAGATGACATACAATTAAACCAGCAACATGCAAAAAACAAGTATTGCTACAAAAAAAGAAACAGCATCCAAAAAGATGAGTTGCTTGGCTTAATTCACGTAGTCTAAACTCCTGCTCGGTGTAGCTTCTACGTGTACTATAGTGTCAGTTTTGTGCACCGGTTTTTATTTATACATTCAGGTTGCTTCTCGAAATCAGCTCAAAACAGAGTCGAAACTCGGGTTAGGGCGGTGTAGCTCAACCACAATACTCACTGTGTAATGGTCGCTTAAATGTTGCTCAACACACAAACGCAGGTTATCGATGTCAGCACAAGCACCAGATAGAGCGACAAAGTACTCTCCTGCGGACGTCGCAGGTGGCCACAGAAAATTCCTCTGTAGAGTTATTTAAGTAGACACATCGTGTCATGATTCTGTGAACGCACTGCGTTATTTTCCCGAAAGTAAAAATGAACTACATACCTGTTGCGTGGATGTCGCGCTTCTCCTCCGAGTCACCTTTTTTCCATCTGGATTTAGCGTTATCCCAACACTTTTTTAGTTGTTTAACGTCCCTTGGACGGACATGCGGCTGGCAGTTATACTCAGTGCAGAGTTTGTTCCATGCTTCAAGTTTAGCCTCTTTCGAGGAGTTGTTAGTTTTTAGAGCGCAGCTCTTAGGCGCCCGTTTCCGGCTTGAGCGGCGTCGCCGTCGGCGTAACCGCCCGAGGTCACGTGACCCCCCAGGTCACGTGACCCCCAGGTCACGCCCCGAGGTCACGTGATGATGGCGATGACGATGCGATGCCGATGACGTCATCAGTGACGTGACCCCCAGGTCACGTGACCCCTGGTCACGTGACCCCCGAGGTCACGTGATGACGATGACGATGCGGATGCCGATGATGTCATCAGTGACGTCACTGATGATGTTTTATTTATTTTATGCTGAGTGCTCAGCGCATGTCATGCTCCGCATCTGTGGTCACTACAGATATGCCCCCCTTGGTAGGATTTATGTCGGATTTGATAAATCCTGCCAGTGAACTGCCTGTGTTGCGGAGACTTGGCAGGCTGGTGTTTCTTCAAGATGTGCCGGCTTGAGACGGTTAAGGGCTACCGTATCTTCCTTGCCGTTGATGCGAAGTACAAACGTGTTGGTTCTTCGCTCAATCACAGGAAACGGTCCTTGGTAGTGAGGACGCAATGGCTTCCTTTGATGGTCTTGGCGTACAAAGACGTGGGTGGCGGTTTTGAGGTCTCCGGTGACATAAGGAGATTTACTTCTTCCTATTCGAGTCGGAATGGGTCGAACATTGTTGAACAGTTCTCGGAGAGTTTCGGCATAACCTTCGGACCGGTAGCATGATGTGTCGGCCTCGAAGAAGTCCGACGGCAACCTAAGTTGAGTGCCATAAACAAGCTCGGCGGTGGAGCATCCCAGATCCTCCTTGAGAGCCGTGCGAATTCCAAGGAGCACGAGGGGCACTTGAAGAACCCAATCGTTTGGGTTTCCGTAAGCCATCAAGGCCGATTTTAGATGACGGTGAAAGCGTTCCACGAGGCCATTGGACTGTGGATGGTACGCTGTAGTACGTAGCCTTGTTGTGCCGAGGGTGTTCGTCAGCTCTTTGAAGAGCGACGACTCGAATTGGCGTCCGCGATCCGTGACGATCTCAGAAGGGCAACCAAATCTGGACACCCATGTTGAGATGAAGGCGGCAGCGACAGTGGAGGCAGTGATATCCGGTAATGGCGTCGCCTCTGGCCATCTGGTAAACCTGTCAATGCAGGTAAGAAGGTAGCGATGTCCCTGTGATGGTGGGAGAGGTCCGACCAGGTCCAAATGCACCTTGTCGAACCTTGCATCGGGTTGAAGAAAGGTCTTGATTGGGGGCACAGGGTACCGATGCACTTTCGCCTGTTGACAGGGGACACAGGAGCGAGTCCAGGCCCGGATGTCTGACTTGATGCGAGGCCAAACGTATCGACTCGTCATTAGTTTTTGTGTTGCACGGACGCCCGGGTGTGAAAGGCTGTGGGTGGCGTCGAAAAACTTCCGACGCAGAGGTGTGGGCACGAACGGTCGCGGTTTTCCAGTTGCCACATCGCAAGTGACGGTGATGTTTCCTGGAAATGTGACGTCCTGCAGCCGCGAGAGGAAGACGTGCGTAGCACCTTGAGCTCCTCATCATTGACTTGCAGACGAGCAAGTTCCGCAGGATCTGGAATCGGTGGCAACGACACAGCCTCAATGCGGCTCAGGACATCAGCAGGCACGTTGTCGACACCTCTTACGTGTCGAATATCTGTGGTAAACTCCGACAGAAAAGCCAGCTGTCGAATTTCCCGAGGTGTATAATGGGAGCCGGCGTTGGCGACGGCATTGGTCAGGGGCTTGTGGTCTGTCCAGATGGTGAATGCTCTTCCCTCAACGAAGTGCCGGAAGTGTCGGACGGCCAAGTATGCAGCGAGCAACTCACGACCAAACACGCTGTACCGCGTTTGTGCGGGTTGAAGCTTCTTTGAAAAGAAGGCGAGGGGTTGCCATTGTCCGTTGACTTGCTGTTGTAGTACGGCTCCTACGGCGGTACCTGAGGCGTCGGTCATGATGGACGTCGGAGCATCGTGCATAGGATGTTGTAGGACAATGGTTTCTGCCAGAGCTCTCTTTGCCTCACAAAATGCTTGCTCAGCTGCCTCATTCCAGGCAAGAGGAGAAGTTGAGCGTCCCTTCTTGCCTTGGAGAAGAATGTCGAGTGGTTGAAGGAGCTTGGCACAGTGAGGAACGAAGCGTCTGTAGAAATTTACAAGGCCAATAAATTGGCGAAGCTTGGTCAGTGAAGTTGGCCGCGGAAAGTCTTGAATAGTTGCGACTTTCGCAGGCAAGGGTCGAATGCCTGAACTATCAAGATGGTGGCCGAGAAAATCTAATTCGGGCACTCCAAACTCGCTTTTCGCGGCGTTGATGATTATGCCATGTTTGGCAAGCCGTTCGAAAAGAAGACGGAGATGTACATTGTGCTCCTCTGGAGACGAGCTTGCGATCAACAGGTCGTCGACGTAAGAAAAGACGAATTCCAAGCCCCGTGTCACAGTGTCAATAAATCTTTGAAAAGACTGTGCCGCATTACTAAGGCCAAACGGCATGCGTAGAAATTCAAATAAGCCAAAGGGCGTTGTGACAGCTGTTTTGGGAATGTCTTCATCGGCTACCGGAATTTGATGGTAGGCTCGGGTGAGATCAAGTTTCGAGAAGATGTTGCATCCCCTAAGATTGACGGTGAAGTCGTGGATGTTGGGCAGTGGGTACCGGTCTGGAACGGTTTGCTTGTTCAGAGCGCGGTAGTCTCCGCATGGCCGCCAGTCTCCGCTTGTTTTGGGGACCATGTGTAGCGGAGACGCCCAACTGCTGGATGATGGTCGGACTATGCCTAGTTCGAGCATATGGTCGAACTCTGCCCGAGCAATTCGAAGTTTTTCCGGAGCTAGACGGCGTGGGCGGGAGAAGACAGGGGGCCTGTTGTTTGTATGTGATGAGTAACATCGTGTGTTACGGGTTTCGTCCAGTCGGGAGGCCTTGTGAGTGAAGGAAACTCGCTGAGTGGTGTTTGAAAAGCGCCTTGCACTTGCGTACAAGCGGAGGCGAACACCGGAGTTTCCGTCGTGTCGATACCTTGTAATGTAAGTTTTGTCGTTGAATCGAGCAGGCGTTTCCTTTTGACGTCAACAAGCAGCGAATGATGTTGTAGAAAGTCTGCGCCAAGGATTGCGCGACCGACGTCGGCCACCAGAAAAACCCATCGAAAAACTCGTCGAAGGCCGAGGTTCAGCGAAATGGAACGTTCCCCGTAAACAGGAATGGACGTGCCGTTCACAGCTTGCAGAAAAGAAATCGGCTTACGTGAACGGTCGGCAAGTGTCGCAGGGACGGCGCTGATCTCGGCTCCTGTGTCAACAAGTAAGCGGTTTCCAGTGGTTTTGTCGATCACGTAGAAGAGGCGACTTTCTGTTGGGCTTGGACCACTCGTCGCCTCTAGTGGTCGGCCGGCCGGTTTTCCGGCCACGCACAGGGGCGTTGGCAGCGTCGAGCGTCAGGACCGAAACGGCGGTGGTAATAGCACAAGCCTGAAGAGTGACCTCTACTCGAGCGGTCGTTGTCTGGTCGGCATGATGTAGAGCGGCGGCGACGACTCGGAGAACGGGCAGTGTCTCGACGTCTTGTCGCAGCGAGAACGACTTGTTCAAGTCGTTGGCAGAGGTCGTCGACATTGTACCGGGACGCGTTTGGTTCCCGGATGTCTTGCGCCGTGGTAGAGGTGTTGCCTGCTGACTGCGATGTCAAGGCGGCAGCGGTAGCAATAGATGGAGAAGCAACCTCCATGACCGCGTCGGCCAAACCGGCAAGTCCGGCAAGGTTGAGGGCGCGGCTGCTGCAAGGACCATCTGGACGTTTTGTGGGAGTCGCTGAAGGAACAGCTCTCGAAGGAGAACGTCATCGATGGCGTTGGCACGTTCTCCGAGAAGCTGAGTCATTCGACGTAGTAACTGAGTTGGGCGCCGATCCCCAAGTTCCTCCGCCGAGAGTAGCTGCTGCCAACGGGTACGTTCCGAGGCTTCGGTTCTTTGCAACAGGGCCGCCTTTAGTTGATCGTAGGGATTCGTGGCAGACGGGGAGGATAGCACGTCGTACACTTCGTCGGCTGCGGTTGGTGAAAGAGCTGACACGACGTGGTGGTACTTCCGCTCTTGGCTTGTGATGTGCGCCAGATGGAACTGCGACTCCACTTGGAGGAACCATACTCGCGGGTTGCGGTCCCAGTACGGCGGGAGCCGAACCGCAACAGCCGCTACTGGAGCTGAAGTCGAGCCCGTTGGTTCTCCCTGACTCATTCTTGGAGACTTGTCCGGGTCACCACTTGTGGGGAAGGAATAATAAGCGTGTGCTCCGAAGAAATGAGCCGAGACAAGGAGAAGCGACTGGTTCGTGCGTTCTACTGGCGTGCATCTGTCTCGAGGAGCGCGGGTGTTGCGCGCCCGAGAACATCGTCTTTTATTTCTTTTATGCTGAGTGCTCAGCGCATGTCATGCTCCGCATCTGTGGTCACTACAATGTCATCGGCATCCGCATCGTCATCGTCATCGTCCCTGATGACGTCATCAGTGACGTCACTGATGACGTCATCGGCATCCGCATCGTCATCGTCATCATCATTGATGACGTCATCAGTGACGTCACGTTACCCCCTCCCCCCCCCGAGGTCACTTGCCCCCCCTCCGTACCCTTCCTCCTACTCCTCAAGAGCTGCGCTCTAAATCGGCGTTACAGGGAGTTGTAAACGGCTTTCACTTTTTTATCTTCTATAACTTTCCAATATTTTTTGACAAGTGCTCGGAGGAGATCCGCGCTCCTCCCTCATGATACACGATCGCTTGTTTCGTTAGCAGATCCCTTCGGCATGGTTGGGAAAGTCACTGTGGGACTGGGTTGCTCTGAAGAAGAGAGAAAATGTGGAAGATAATCGTTAGACGTCAAAAGCAAGACAGTCAGACAGATACGAACCTTTGTTTAGGTGCGCGAAGCAAGCAGGACGAAAGGCTGGGCGGCTGGGTGAGGCTGGCGAGGCGCGAAAAACAGAAGTCGCGGGCGCCGCTGTTGCCAGACTGGAGAACGATTGTGGCTGTTACCGGCTACAACGCATAAAACATTGCGCTGCGAAGAAAGCCCTGCCAAACTCGCACTACAATGCTAGTAAAATGTGTCTTTTCCAATAAGATTAACTAATATGTCCTTAATTCACACCACAATAATGTGTTAAGCTTGTCTTTACTACAACCTCGTAACCAGACGCCTGTCGCGTCTCCTCGAGTTTCCCCGAGTGGAGAAGTGTTCTCGGGAAACTCGTCACTCGAGAAATGCCGAGGCGCGTCTCTGAAGTCCAATGGCTCCTCGAGTGGAGGCTCGCTTCTTTCCTCCACTCCACTGAGTCGAGGTGGAGGTTCGAGTGGAGGCCCGTTTATGAATACGGCCGTGAGGATTCTACGCGGATTATCTCTGGGAGGGGGAGAACAATGTTCGCAAAATCGCGTCGAGGGTCGTTCGTACGTCCTTTCACCTCCTTCGTTTCCCGTGAATGTCAAGCAGAAAAGCTTGAATGGCAGGCACTTACCAGCCTTATTTCTCACAATGGAAGATAACACAAAAAGGGTACGCAGCACGCATTAAAAAAATAAGTGGAAACTTTCAAGAGGGGCGAGAAAACGTCGAATGCAAAACCGCAAAAACACAGGTAGAGAACCGCGCTGAGCGGGTCTTCACAGTTCCAGAGAGTGGCAGAAAATTTCTAGCTGATAGAGGGCGCGAGAGTCGCACTAGCCGCATCAGCATCAGCAACATGGCGGCGGCCTAGAAGCGTTTTTGGAAAGGTGTATACTCCATTTACAATAACTGGGCGAACCTTCGAGTCTGTAGCCCCCGCGTCCTAATAGAGGACGCGGGGGCTGCATGCTCCGGCTCCCTAATAAGGGAGCGGAGCAAAGGCATGTGATAACACTCCATGGTTTAGGCCACCGGGGTCTCCTTACCGCCAGAGTAATAGAGGCCCTGCGCGACAAAAAGCTAGTTCTAGGCTTCTTTTTCTTATGACGCTAATTGAACTCGCGCGACTTCCATCTATAACGAGAAGATATGAAGAATAAAGAATAAATAATTACAAATTTTGAGTTTCAATTATATTTAAATTAAAAAGCTGAGCCCCACGTCCGTATCCGCTCGATTTTTTTCGCCTTGTGGCGCCGTGGCTGTTGGCGATCGCCGGCGATCGCAGCCGTGTAGTCGGCCGTTACCGTTCAAAACATCGCACTGAGCACTGGCATTCGCACACGTCACAGATTCGCGGTTAAATTCAGCGTATGGTTGTCTCATGAACTATTCCTGAAGTGCTCGCTATTCTAGCGGACGGATATGCTGCATGCGCTGGACGTTCATCCGAAGTTTGCTGGTTTCAGAGCAGACGACTCCTGGCTAGCAGACGACAGCGAATTCCTCTGGGCCTCGCGCCTCGCATTTGGCGGGGTGACACAAATGCTTCCCGTGATGTCGGGTCACGTGCCTCGTTCCGACGCTCTTATTGGGTCGATGGCCCTAGCCTCCGCAGTTCGCCAAGTTATCGTGAAACGGAGTATTTTTGTTACATCACGGCGTCACTCTTTATAACCAGACAACCCAGTGTGACCTCCGTTGCTATGTATTCTATCGTCTAGCCTCTCAAAATTTGTACCCCGCCACCATCTGTCGGCGCTTGCAGCTAGTGCTTTCCAGGAAGTTTCCTAAGCCAGTGGGGCTGTGGCGTCATCCCTTGGCGACGGTGCGAACTTTGGATACTGCAAACAGTTCAAGGTCAGCATATGTACAAGGACACTAATGCTAACGCTTAAAAAAATTTGTCAACAAGTGGTCTAGATTACTTCTCGATTCTTTGCAGGGGCAAGCCGGATGACCTGTCGGCTTGGCCACTATAGACCTGCAGACCTTTTCGGTCGTTGTCGCATGCATCTGATGCCTTCTGCTCGTAAGATGGGACGGCTCTGTCGATATCACCGCGATGCACTCGACACGTATCCGGAGACAGTAGCGCCCGTCCCTAAGCGCAGCACGCTGGCTGTGCGACGAACTGTACAAGGTGTACGAGCTGGAGAGACTGCATAGCTTATGGACGGCCATGATTGTGGAGGAGGAAGAAAAGTGTGCACTTGATGGCTTCCACGGGGAGGGCTTCACTGGTGGCAAGGGTACTGACGGCGTCCTTGGTGGTTAGGACCTCAGTTGTGGTGGCTAGAGGTTCCCATCGCCGGCAGCATCCATGCTGTGCGCCGCAATGGCGAGGGTCGGTGAGAGGCTACAGGACAGTGTTCCTGGTGGGTGGGACCACCGTCGTAGCGGTGAGCTCCTGGATGCCGGCGGCGTCCATGATAGATGTGTCTGCCAGCCTTGTGTGTGGGGCGCTCCGCGGGGGCACAGTGCGGCGGGTTCAAACGGGGCGGCAAGGCGTTGCCCCAGAGCCTTTCCCGTGTCCCATAGGCCGACCGAAAGGCCGGCAGGAGCCAGCCTCTCGTTATCCGAGTCTGACCCCTGCGAGCTCGGCTCAGACTCCAACCCTGACTCAGGAGGGTTGAAGTCTGACTCCGGTTCTGGCTCACTCGATGCAAGGCAGATGTTGCGCAGCACTGCACACAAAGTTCTAATGGCGCTGGCTGTTGACGGATGGTAATAAAAAGCCCGGTGACTTTGAAGAGACCGCAATCTGTTTTTAACAGCCCAATGCAGCGCTCCACAACATAACTGTTCGAGAAATGCGCCTTATTAAACCGGCCGCATGCGGCGGATGTCGCGTGGATCCCGGGGACAGGGGTGATAACGCAGTGTTGGACAAAATACTCGATAAAAGTATTTAAGTTAAATTACTAAATACCTGATTCATAATGTATTTAAAATACTACTTCAGTTACTTTCACTGTAAAGTATCTTGAGTAGAGTACAAATACTTAGAAATGTAATTGAATGAGTTTTGAAGATGCTTCCGCATTGCGTAATTTGTATCGACGTGAGTGACAACGACAATTATACAGCTGCGCAAATCTGGCTTACCAGAATGGTTTATTAGTACGCAACAACACAAAACGTAAAAAAGAAAAAAAGTATCGTAGGGCTTTTTTATGCAGTCCATGAGGAGCAGGATATTGTCACGAATTACAAATAGTGAGGCGGCTAATTTACTTGAAAAACTAAACGTTTAATGGGGCGAACTTGTGCCCGAAACAAAATAGAGAAAGGCTAGCGTCGCAGGCGTCGATGTCGGCGAAACAGCAGGATCGAGCACCGGGCGAGACTGGCGAGACTGACTCTGCTCGGCAAGCGGAGTCCCTCATGTACCCTCGTGGGTTTCTGGAACATTCGGTGTAGAACTCTCGGCGTGTAGAACATTCGGAACTCGAACAGACGAGAATGTTCTCGAACTTGCGAGCACGCCAGATTGAAAGAATAAATAAAAGAGGAGTCCGCTCCCTGGCATCAAACCCGGAGCCTTCGCGCGAGAGCCAAGCGCGGCAACCATTCGGCCACGCGCTCGCTCGGCAACGCGCGTGGCAATATCACTGATACATTTTACAAAACATTTCTGGGACAACAATATTGGGGAGGAGATCAGACCGTGGCGCCCCAAGCGGTTAACTTTAGAACTACATGGATGGGGGCAACAAATACAATGACTCAGCACTCGGCTGGCTTAACCGAACGCGGCGTCAGCGTTCGGCTGGAGTTCGTGTTCTCCGGCGAGGGGGGGGGGGGGGCTCTTTTGTTTCCACTCCGGCGTGCATGAACAATGCAGCATGCACGGTGCCCAGCTCAGCACAAAAACTCCAGTGGGTCAAGCTCGCATCTTCTGACGACTGCTTTCGGGAGAGATCCGGCACTTAACGTCACTTCGCTAATTGTTAGTATTTTCACATTACACTGTGCTCCGCGCTCTATTAAACAAATAACATCAACATGCCCACAAGGCCTGTGGGCATGTGCACAGGCCTTGTGTTGGGTAAACACTGAGGTGCGGGGTCGACAAATGGGTCAGAGTATATCCCGTCCTGCGGCGCACCTTAGACGCATCGTTTAACTACACTTGAAACGAACTTGGGATATGGATATGAGTGACTGGATAACCAAGAGAACTCACCTAATACCCACGGCAGTGGTCGCACCTGCTTCAAGTAGGTTGCGTTCAGAAAGGCACTAAACGTTGGGGGACACTTTGTTGGCATTTTGAGAGGTCATCCAGCTCGTAGTTCGTTTCCTGTCCTGTTCTCTGCTTATCAATGTTCGCTTACAGACAGTGTTCGCGAGAGCAATAGGTGACGGACTGACAACAAAAAGAAAAGAAACAAAAGAAAACCTCGACGTGTTGCTGTAGCAAGGTCAAATATACAAAAAGCAAAACAAAAATGTCCTTTTTTGTGTCCACTTTTCATTATTTTCTATTTGTTATTTTCTTGACACTCAAGTCTGCATTGTTGTCGTAGGTCGTTTCCCGGTCTGCGTTGCGCCTCAGGGTGGCAATCTTTACTTCCGTAAAACCACCCCTTTTGTTTGAGGATTTTTGGGCGAAACTCTAGAGAACAAAAGGCGCCTTTGGGAAGGCAAGGGGAAAGCCTTCATTGTACGAACTTTGGGCTGAAATATGAGCAGCAATCGGCACAAAAGCCATCTTTTCACGAGCTCAATTTAAGTCACCGTCGCTTATCGGAGCTAGCAGCAGGATTTGGTTGCTCGAAAGAATGTTCACGCTTGCTCGTGCCACGCCCACACCACTTCATACCGAAAAACTCGGAAAATGGCGGAATGTCAAAAATGTATTTGAGATAATGAGTACAAGATACTCAGAAATGTAATTGAAATAGAGTATCCAATACTCTCGATCAAAAGTATTTGCAAGATACCAAGATACTTCAAAAAGTATTTGAAATACAGTATCTTGAGTAGAGTATTTGAGATAGGCACAAGTCCACGGTTCCGCGACGTTAGCAACGGTCATCTGCACATGTAGAAAATGAAAAGTATTGCAATGTTCTCTCTAAGATGAATGGCAAGAAAGCAACAAAAACAACTGTTCGCGACCATCGGAATCATAATGAAACACTTGACAATAAAATGTGTTCTTAACTAATCCGCGCCATAGTTACAGGTGCTACATTATGATACATTATCACCAGCTCGCCTGCACACTTACTGATCTTTCGAGCAACTATTTGTTTTCTGATACATATGCTCCTTCGGATTGCATGTACAAATAGGTGCCAGGGGCGTCGTAGCTGGTCTATGCCCCTCCGGTCCGAAGTAATCACTTTTTTTTTCGTATTTGTGAGTACCGTGTGCGTAGGAAGGCCTTACTGCTTAAGACGGTAATATTTCTGTTTGTGGTATTTTATCGCTTGGCTGACGTCTTGTCAGCGCCCGCGTGCTAGGAAAAGCGATTTCTCTAATATATTTTTTAGTGTTAAGAGCGTCTTCCCACTTTGAAGACCAGCTGTGTGCATTATTTTTCTTTTATTTCGGAGTGTCGCGTTAACTTTTTGGTTTCGTTTCGGGTTTTGGTTTTAAATGTTCTCTTTTTTTAAGGAAGTCCGGATTTTGTATTCTAGTCACCTAACTGCATCCCAACATATACCTATACAATTTGTTGGACGTTGTTTCGGACCATAGGCGGCATCGGCACAGCGATGGACACCGTCAGCACGCTGCTCGTTGTGTGATACGTGCTCGATGTAAAGTACTTGGTGGGTGTCGCAAATACTCTAAAATTCCCTAAAGTTTTTTGCTCATTTGAAAAAAAAATATTCTTCTGCCGGTCAAACAAGCTCCTTGTCAGCTTGCCGAATTTTCTGTGTGAATCGTTTTTCTATCTTGCATTCTCACGCACTCTTTTCTCAACCCTATTAAATTATATCAAGTGATCAAACCAGTTATCTTCACGTTTCCTGTATTTTTACTCATGAAGTCCTGTGTTTTGCACTAGGACAAATGTTGTCAAGATGATATTCAATATTCTCTGAAATGAATGAACAACAGATACCCTAATTATTTTGGTTGGTATGAAGACAATTATAAACAGGAGAGATATCCCACCGTGACGGGGGCAACTTTGTTTGGCTGAGCGGACGAAGGTACGGGCGCGCCTGCCATCTCCCATTTTTAGAGCTGATTGAAGCTGCACGCGAGCTTTCCTCCTCTAATCGGAAATGCAACAAAAATATGACTACGAGCATAATTACAATCTGAAGGGGATAGGAAAACATAAAAAAGGTCATTGTTTGAAACAATTTAAAATAAAATTTAAAAACAAATAATGAAGAAATTTTAAAAATGAGTACACAACAGCTGAATGTTTTATTGAAAAGAAGCACAAAAAGAATTTGAGAAAAAAGACACGCAAAATAGGGTTCCTTACATGGAACTGTAAATGGATACAAAAATAACCTGAAAATAGAGTTCATTAGAAAGTGCCATAAAAAAGTCAAAAAAGAACCCGAAAATAGGGATACTAACACCGAACTGCAAATTGATCCGACGAGAACTTCAAATTAGGGATCGGTAACAACGAACCTTAAAAGGATTCGAACAAAATCAAAAATACGTTTCATTAAAAAGAGCCGTAAAGGGACTCCAAAATAACCTTAAAATAGGGTTCAGTATAACGAACGTTAGTGGGATAATAAAGTACCCTAAAGTAAGGTTCTCTGCAAAGACCTTGAAAGGGATCCGAAAAGAACCTCATAATAGGGTTTATTACCTGGAAAACGTACTCAGGGTTTTTTATTTAACCTTTTTAGGTTTCGCCCCTTGGCTAAGCGAACGAACCCTATTAAGTTCAATTTGCCTCTTTTATTTTTAAAACGTATATATAGGTGGCGCTGCGTACTTGTCCGTAGTTGTATACCTACTGAAGCAGACGCGCTCCTAAACCACAATGTTCTAAGAGATCAAATAGGAAAGGGCGGGATACTATTTCGAAGGCCTTGCTCAGGTACACATGAAGGTCGGCGCGAGAACATCGGACGTGTGCCGCTTCACAGATGATTCGTATAAGGAGTATTCACTGGCGGCCATTGCTGTGTGCATGACATCTGAGCGCGTGCTGGCGGAGAGCTTCCACAGTTCTTTTTGCAACGTGCATTCCGCGCAATCAAGATTGTCGATCTTAGATGCCTACTAATATACAGCTCGTTCTGAGCGTGCGCTCTAGACATCGCCTTGAAGATGTTACGCCTACTATGAATACGGACCTAGTGTGAACGTAAGCTGCCATTGTTCTGCCTTTGATGAAGTAGGTTTGGTTTTCCCGATTACCTTTTGTAAATGTCCTCGATGATGGGCGAGAATCACTGCCAGCACTTCGTAATCTGTGTTCAAAAAGCTAATGGAGCGGAAGCTGTCAACTCTGGTTCCTCATTTTCCGTGCTTCATTGCAATAAGAACCAGGGAGCCCATGTCACATGTAAGGTGGCAATATGTTGCGTCACAGAATGTCATCAAAAACCTTACGTAGAATGTGCGCAAACTCACATATGGATGTTGTATCAAAAAACAATATACCAAGATCATCGATTCACTGGGACTTCCGTGGGGCCTAGTCTTTTATGGCCCAATGGATTTTTGATACTGCTAAATACATCGTTGATTCTCTTCAGCATATATCGCGATACTTTCGGAAGCGGCTGTCCGCGCTTTCGAAGTGGTCGGGTGTGCTCTGTTTCCGTAAAACAACTTATTATACGCCGTCATGAAGACGTTTTCGATCACCTCCTTGCTCTGTTGAGTAGCTATCTTGAACGTGAAGTGGTGCCACCCTCTTTCGAGCAGCACGCTTCCTTTTTATGTTTTTCGTCTTTTTCCAACGTCAGCTCTGTGCAGCAAATCATTGATCCCCAATACTGCTTCTCAAGGATCTCGAGGAGTCGCCCCTTGCAATCTTTGACATCTGTGTGAAAATGTTTGGAGCCTTGTTTTCTTATTTTAATAAAGGCGGAGCGTTTGCGCGAGTTCACGCTTTTATGCGCACCCTTGGGCTGACTTCTGCTTATATCTGTACGCACTACACTCGATATCTTTCAAAGGCTTTTATTGCACAGCGTGTTATCGGGTGCCCTTCAGTTGCATCACGCAGGATTTTGCTTTATCTTCCCCTTTGCAGGTGATGGGTGATTCGCCGACGACTGCGCGTTCACCGGCGATCCTTTCTTGATCGCGCGTTCGCATAGGGTGCCTACATGTCTGTCTGTCTCAGGCTGGGAACTCTACTGCCTGGGTATGCCTAGCGTGCCCGCTCTCGTCCCAGGCGACATCAGTGCTGTTGCACCTGAGTGCGCCGTGGCTATCTGTGACGCTCGAACCAAAGCGTCTCGGTGCGTGACCTGCGCGAACGGCGTCTACGCGCACTTCGTCACAAAGACGCGTAGCGCGGATGGAGTGGCACCGGATTGCGGCACTCCAAAAATGGCATGCAAAAGCGATCGGGCGACCACTGGCCGAGATGTCACCACTCGCTGCGCGCTGCTTGTACGACGGTAATTCCGACCTTAGATGATCGACCGAATGCTGGATCACATCGCGTAAATGATTTTCATCGACAGAAAAAAAAATATTAATGTAAGCACCAGTTTTGACGGTTTCGGCAGGGTTGGTATTAGAGCCGCAATGATTTCAACCTTCCACCATGATTATTACAAACAGCATTGAACTTGTTGTTCGCGAGGCCAATGACGTCGCGATAGGGAACCTTAGGGAGGCGCCACCACATCTCGCCGCTAATAGTTTGGGTTCCAGCCGCTCTACCACCAGCCGTCACGTTTCGGCGAGCGCTCTTTGCACTGCAAAGGCATGTTTATACTTCAACGTAGCGTTGACGGGCGTGGCGTAGCACGCAGCGTGCATGCAGCATGCTGATTGGTCGCGGATATCGAGGTCCTGGTTGCCGGCCAATGAAAGGCTCGCGTTCTCCACTACGCTGCGTTCACTGTGCTCAACGTTCGGAGTATAAACAGCCCTTCAAGCTGACGCGTGCGTGATCGAAAAAGAAAGAACGGGTAACGCTTTCTAGAGTTGGGCTTCCAGCAGCGGTTTCACTTGACACACAAGTACGCATAGGTCTATGGAGCCTTGCGTGGCAGTCCCCCTGCCTGTGCGTTCTTGCAGGGCACTGTACCGCATTCACTTGCGCAGCTCGCCACTACTAGCGTATGATATTGCACCTCTCGAGCAATCCGATGCCATTGAAATACAATTAAAATCGCTGCTCTGGATCGTTTGGCATGTGGTATTCACGTCGTGGCGCAGTGTAGAAAAATTTAAAAAATGTATTTTTGCTGCACCGCGACGTTCGGAGCGTAGACCGATACCAACATGTACAGTTAGGTTTGGTGAAGCACTTGGCTGCAACACATTCGACCGTTGCACTCAGGATCCTATTCTGGAAAGACAGTGATGCCTCTTTTCTTTTCTATTCTTGATTGCTATTCCTCCGCTGTTCGCTAATCGCTCCAGATAAAATAAAATAAAGAAAACGTAGTGGCGCGCCACAAAGTGGGTCATGGAGCTTCTGCATTAACGTTCAAAGAAAGCTATTTTTTTTCAAAAACATTACGCTGATTTTTTTGTTTCAATTTATTTGCGTAACGAACTTTCTGCTTCGCGATTGCGCTACAAGCCTTACGCAATTTAGCGTTGCATACTTTAAACGCGTGATTGTTTGGTGTTGGTTTGTTTCCGTTGTTTGGGGAACAGTGACTGGCTTACATTAGCCATGCGGCGCGCCTCCCGATAACCCAATTCTGCTACTCGACAAAAAAAGTAGAAGAGAAAACAAGGCCTCCAACGAAGCGAGTAGTTTCCGCCAGTGTATATCCGGCGAAATTTTTAGTTTCGGTTTCGCACTGAACCTGGCGCCCCTTGCTGGCCTTTGGTTGCACACTTGTTCCACTTGAACTCGATCGAAGCTCTTGGCCGTCGTCCTCGGAGGGCTGTTCCAACCGAGTGATTTAGGCTCTCACTAGACTCGCTTATCTCGAAGCCGTCGTCCGTAATATATTCTGACCCGTCGTCCTAAATATCCAGGGAGTCCGACGACTTCTTTTTGACCTTGTTGAAGGGGATCCGCGGTTTTGACGTCCCCGCTTCGACGTCGTTCGGCGCTCAGTGTCGCGGAAGGCACAATAGTTAGGTCCTTCAGCGCTGGTGTGTGCGGTTCTTCCACGTGTGCGACCCGCTGGGCTCAGGTTGACTCGCCTTTGTTGTTTGTGGTGCAGGGGCTTGTTTCACTGCCGTCGGTTGGTCTGCTACGGCCTTGGCACCCTCCTCATTCAATTCAAGGTTCATCGTGTCGTCAGTGTCAGTTGTCTGTCTGATGGTTGCAGTGTTGTAGGCGTTACCGGAAAAAAGTAACCAAATACTTTACTGGTTACTTACAAATAAACGGAACGCGTTACCGATTTATTTGTTACCTTAAATATAAAAGGAACGCGTTACCATTACCGATAAAAGATAACGCACGTTACTTTTTTAATAAGGATCTAAAACATCGACTGTTTCGACGTTTGAGGTGTGCGTAAGCGCCATAGCTAAGAGCAGTTGTGTCCATGCGGAAACTTGAGATAATTATCCTCTTTCTTGCAGAGTTTCACCCGGATAGTCACCAGAAAAAACGCGGAAGTATACATGGAGCTGATCCATAACATATTGGCAAGGAACTTAACAGAAGAACCGGCCTCCCTCGATAGCGCAGAAATTAAGACCACCCGAGATTGAACCTTTCAATATATTTTTTTCACAACACGCTGAAGTACAGAAAGTTGCTGTAGAGCATAGTTGCCCCGTTTACCTGGCAGCACACTTCGCTGTTGTACTGCAGCACCAACGCGAATTTAGAAGTTGCTTTATCTGGCGTTCTACCTCGCTTCTTGGTAAACACGTCAGGGTTTCAACGAAGCTTTGATCTTCTGCGGCGTTCACTTTCAGTAGGGAAGCAGGGCTCTCGACAAACTGAAGAGACTGTCGCTCGCTCTTGACGGCCGCGAGAACCGCATTTCGCTTGACTTCATCCGAAATCCACGACACCTTGAATACCAGGAGCAGTGCAGCACAACCAGCAGGTCCTTCACGAGTCATCACATTGTCGAACCTGCAGCAGCGAAATGTGCCACATATTGTATTAGCAAAATAACTGTTACCACTTCATCCAAAGAAATAGATGAAGTTCGTTGGCTCACAGGACTCCCTGAGTCCAAGGAGCGTGGCGAAAAGAGACAAGGCTCATATATGCTGGGTTCTTAGCGTGCGGTGGTAATACACACCACTGAGTAAGAAAACCAGTCGTCTGATCGATCACTAACGGCGGAATAGGCAGGCCATAAGTTTCCAAACGTACTTTCAGCACCGAAGCATCGATCATAAAACCTTTCAACTTGACGGTTTTACCCTTTTGGCTCTAACGATAGATATTATATTTCATAGTGCTTTCAAGCAATTTATGCAATTTACGCGTGTCGCTTCCTTCTTTGTGAATTCCGGCCAAGAGATACAACTAGAGGTCCGCACTAGCGCAATCCACGCATCTGCTCATACTCAATCTTCTTGAAGAGAACGTCCAGCGACGGAAGCAGATAGTCACTGTGAATGTGGTTGTCACCTTGCGCGACATCCAGCGCAAAACGAACCAAGTTTCATGACCTGTAATGAAAGGACAGCTATTGTACCAAGAAAGTCACGAAAACGACCTAAATTTGATATACACAATACTCCTTGATGAGATTGCCTCGTGAGAGTGGCAACAGCGAGTCTAACTTAAAAAGGACGTCTATGGCCTGTTCCCTTTTCTAGAAAACGTGTTGAAAGCCTTCATGGCCTTGAAGCTAGAGTACCACCTTGGAACATTTGGCCGAGGTAGAAAGATTTCGCGAGTAGGGCCTTGATCAAGATCATGCTGCTGGCGGCGGACTGGCTCCTGCCTATTCCACAGGCTTTCGCGCTTGCTGGGAACACACATTGCTTCATCGCGGAGTGTTCCTGATCAGCGAAGTCTCTGCACAGAGCCGCGTCAACGGTAGCGATGAGGGTTCAAGGTGTGTGCCAGACCACCAGATGGTGTGGTGGGAGGCGGTCCGTTCCTACTTTGAACGCTGTCGATCCGGCGAACATAAATGCACAGAGCTGACGATTTCGCCGTCTTCATCGTTGGCTTCCTCTCTCACTGTAGATCCTGTGCAGGCGCAACAATATATCGACGTGCGTATTAAGCAATAACATTTTTTTCAAATGCTTAACGAAGACTCGTCCAAAAGCTTTCACGAAATTCGACCCTCTCTTCGGGATAACATTCGTAATCTTGCCCCGCAGGTCCGAACTCGTTGAATATCTCCCTCAAGAGTGGTTTACCCAGCCTATCTAGAGTTACGCTCCTGTGCATAGGCGGCGGCAAGCCATAGGCAACGACCTTTCTTTCTTATATTTGTCGGGCCCAGATAAAGGACCGTCCCCCAAAATACTCAGTCTCCGAGGGGGTGTAGCGCCTTACTTGAACTATTTATAAGAAAGTCTGGAGGACTGCTCTCGAAACTTCGTGCGAATAAAAATCTCTGCTGCTGTTCACACTTTTAGACCTAATCGGAAAGAGGGGTAAAATATTGTTGGGAATGAGGTGGGAGTGTGGTGGGGTTAATTACTGGTTCAAGTTGGGATTCGACCAGATTGTGTCAGCAATTTAGTAGGTTCTTCCACTATTCCCTCTGCATTTACAAAATGCATTTTCGATTATACTCGCAAACAACGTTCTGTGGCTATGCAGTCAAAGGTAGAGCGCGTGCCCCAGGCACCTTGAGCGCCGATTGAAGCTGTGCACGCGTGCTCCTTGTGAAGCCGCGCGCACAGCTTCTATCGGTATCGAGGGTGCGTGAGCGCATGCGCTATACCTTTCACTGCATAGTCACGGAAAGTTGTCCGCAGTATAGAGGTCACAAGGCTTACTTTTGTTCACGTGAGGGTCGAGACAGTACTTCACGAGCAGCACTAGCCCGTCAGGTACGACACTGATGCGGAAGTCGGGGACCTCGTTTTTATTAGCACCGTATGAAGGAGCAATCTCATGTGAGCTTCAACAGGTCGAGTACGTCACTTAGGATGTAGGCGAGACGGTGCACACTGTTGAAAGGCTTGCAATATCCACGAGTGGTACCAGAAAAACGACGTCAAGAGAGATGGAGCTCGCGGTTCATCATAAGTCAGTACCACGGGCCCCCGAATATTCAATCTTCGGTGTGGTGGCAGCATAAAAAAATGAATCAGTGTTACACCAGGGATCACAAATAACACTGGACACAAACTCGCAAGCCCCACCGCTCCACTCGGCGACGACACAACATACGACGTCAAACGCCCCAAAAGTGAAGGCGTCTGCTCTAGAACTCCAACTAGCGGAAGTAAAGTATTCGGCGGATGTACTTTATAATAATACATAAAAATGCTTTGCGCAATTATCATTTTCATTTATTTTTGATCACATAATGATAAATTATCAATAAATTGTTTTTCTATCAGATTCAAGCTAGTCTGACTGCTCATAAAACTGGTCAAGAAAAAGGGAATATAATAAAATTTGAACTTTTTCTTGATAGATATAAAATTTACTGTTAATATATCGTTATCTTTCGCAGTGTACTAACATTATAGATTTTGCTTCCTACTTTTTTAAATGCAAACAGTTGTTACACGCGGCTGTCCTTTGCGCCACGTCTGGTGTCATCTTCTATAAATTTGTAGCAGTCAGCGACCAAAGAGCTCACCCACACATGTGCAGCTTATAAGCGCCGCGGGAAGAAAAGCATGTAGAGTGTCGTAGTGTCGGAGATGTTGGGCGCAGCGTTGTAGTTTTATACTTATGTCTATGTTGGGGCTGTGTAATATGTGTTGCTCCTGTTGTTGTCTGCCTGCGATGTCTGTAAGGTTGCTGTCTAGTCGTGATCGTTCGCAGCGTAATAACACATTTTTTTCATAAGCTGCTAAACATTTCACTAAGTGGCACAAGTTGCCGCCCGATTTCAAATATTTCGCTCGAGTTATTTATCCATCTAAGTTCGGCATTCGTTTGTCTGTCTATCAGTTGCGTTGTAGTTACCCAGCGTAGTTACGCCTAGGTGGCGCGAGTCGTCGCCCGATTTCCTTATTTCGCTTGCTCGAGTCATTTATTTATTCTCCAAGAAGTTCGGCATTTGTTCATCTGTCTAGCAGTGCGGTCGTAGCAACCGAAGCACGTACCTTCGCACGTGGCTACGTCTGCTACTCTAACGTAGCGACGCAGTTTGTACAAGTTTCGTCCTGTTAAAAGCCGACGGAAAAGTACGCGTATGGAAGTTGTACAGGATATCGGAGCGTAAACGTGAGCGAAGACGAGGCCGAGGCTACGGTGGGTGGCTATCGGGGCGGCGCCTTCCTTCGTTAGTCACCACGTCCTTGCTCTACTAGGTACGATGCTAGCGTTTGGAGGCTGTATTTACTGCGCATAAAAGACATCAAACGACGGCGAGCGCGTCCTGTCTGCTCTCACTCGGCTGAAAGGCGCACGGCTCGCTGGGCTCGTCTCTCGCCTGTTCTCGGCTACTGGCCGCCATGTTTTATGAGGAACACGCTCAGCCGTGTTCCGCTGAAGAGCAGAACGCGGTGTATCGTGTTAAAGTTTACACGACACCTCATGCGTAGACGAATCACACAGATGGCTGCGTGTAAAACGAACACGTTTTGGCGTGTCCGCTACGGGACAACGGTTTACACGCCAGGGCGTATTATTTTTGCTAACAATGTAGCTGCGCGCGCACGCTCGAATAGCATGAGACGCCGAAGGGTTTTGGAAGGCAGACAACCTGCGCCTGAGGCAGGACAACTGAAGCTCTTGCCTGTCGTTATCACCTTGCCAGTAACAGCAGGCAAACCCCCAGTTGCTTGAAAATCTTACCTGTATGTGCCCTCTCGGTACTGGAAGCATGGTCGAGTCCCGACATTTGTTCAATTACAGAACAGCGGGTACGTTTACTGGAATCGATATCTGTATTCAGCATCAGCACGTGTCAACAAACATACCAAGCCAGATCAAGTACAATACAGCGTGCACCTTAAAACATTTGCAGGTTTTTTTCTTTCTTTTTCACTGCAAAATTAAAGTGCGCTTTGCCGAAGGCTCGTTTACCACCAAATTGTAGCTTTAGCGGTCCAAACCAGATGGCATAGTTTCAAAACTTACCATTATCCCATTCAAAATTTGTAAATGATTTTCTGCAATTTTTAATGGAAAAAGGTGCCGTTCTAGACCTTTTTCGCTAACTGGCGTCATTCAGCTTCATGCATTCGTTCTAGAACTCTGTCGGGCACCATATTCCGCTTTGGAATTATAGAAATTGACTAATAACTTTTGAATAGTATCAAGGTTAGTTATGAATCATTGGCAGCTGGTTCAGACTGCGCTAACGCTACATTGTGTCAAAGAATAAGCGGTCGGCGATGTGTACTTTATTACTGCGGTAGAAAAAAGTACAGTAAATTCATTTTAGGACAAGCTGTAATCAACTTAGGACGCTAGGCCTACATCCGAACATATGCACTCAGGCATTGCTTCCTAAGGAGGGTACTGCTACCGTTAGATGTAAGCTACGTCAGTTCAAATATTCCTGTTATCATCTTGGTAACGCGAAATCACTTGCACTCATCAAAATTGTCGTGCTAGACCAGCTACGCGGTGCATGAGACTGCTTCGCGCAAACGTCTTCAGCCGTGCTTGTAATATTTTGATAACAGAACGGAAGTGGTCGTCTCGTGATATGTTGGAAAACATTAATGACTCTATTTAGATCCTCCCTTTCTGAAAGACATACATATTTTGAACAAAAAAGACTATCACAACACACATCAATAGTATTATAACCAACATTCGATATGCTAATAATTTATTCTGCTAGTAAGGGCTGAGAAATGGTGTTTAGAAAAGTAAGCACCATCCTCTAATGCGCGGGGCCTGGAGCTTAACCTCCACCTAAAGTGCGTCTTGCGGCAGAAATACTGAAGGAATGAATTTTATTAAAGAAACTAAATTTTATTTTTGAAGTAGGCGTCCCATCTACGCACATCAAAATTATGTTGTTCCCTTTAGTGTCACTTTAATTACTGCACTCAGTTTATCACTGGTGTGCACAACATTTCTCCAGAACCGTGAGTTTTTGGTTGTTTTGTTTTTCGCACTAGCTGTTTCAGAACCGATTGTAGAAAAATCAGCAGCTTTCTCTCTCTCATTTAACAGCAGAGATGAAGGGACCACGTGATGTGTTGCGGTTTATGAACCTCCCAGGCACGTAGCCAGGATTTTGTTTCGGGGGGGGGGGGGGGGCGGTTCATGACAAAATGCTGTATGAGGGGGAGGGGCGAGAGGAGGTCCCAGCAAAATCAAAAATTTCGGGGAAGGGGGGGGGGGCCGGGCCCCCCCCCCTGGATACGTGCCTGGAACCTCCATATTTTATCATACACACGCGCTTCCGCTGGCAAAGAACAGGGTACACACTACGCTCTTGCAGTTGAAGGACTTACGCTACGCTAATATTGGCCAGGAGATGGAACCATTAAGGGCACTTTGTCTGTTCTGCCACACATATCGGTGTTTACCTAATACAATGTTCGCGCACAAAGTAATAATGTCTTCTGCCGTGCCCAAACGTATGTTACAAATTGGGCACGAGGGTTGCCATACGCGTTCACACGAGAGACGAATTTAATCGGTGACTCACCCATTAAACAGGAGTCCCAAACACAGATTGCGTTTAAAACAAACAAGCACTTTTTTTGTCATTATCACAGCTGAAGCGGACAGCTATAGGGGCATGACTGGTTTATCTGCGGCCCCATTCCCGCCACCCTAGCGATGGGAAACGAGCCCCTTCGAATGCTCAGGTGGGGCTGTTGATTACTCAACGAGTCTCGCTTGTTAATTCTCATCATGATCACTTCTCTCTAACTATGTCAACACAGTAATCCCTTTTTCTATGCGACATAAGGCAATAGCGGAGAATAAACAAAATTGTTTGTTTCTACTTTCAAAAATACTCAGCAACAAAGCAGCTTCTGACATAGCGCCGTTCCGTGTAAGTATAACTTTGTCACTGATCCGTCAGTATGCTTGTGCTAAGTGCATACCATCCAAACTAACACCTCCTCAGCTCGTGACCTGTGAAAAAGGTTTCCATTTCTAGTTTGCCGTCTCACCTCTATTCTTTATCACGCCACATGCGTGGCTTGGCAATGATCAGGGCACGTGATCTGCTCTAGACACCGATAGAGTTCGGTGATTTCTTTTGCCGGACAAAACGGGCACAAACAAAAAACCCGAATATCTGCCGAAAATTTGAACTGTCACCGAGCGGAAGCCGACCGGTGACGTAATGCTCGTGACCAATCCGCGAACCGCATTCGGTCGTGACACTCTCAAAACCGGGAGGAGAGGCAAGAATCGCCGGGACTCCTTCGTTTATTGCAGTAAGCGGCTTCCGATTTCATAAGAGTGTTAAATGCAATGTGTAACCTAACGCCAATCTTGTGTCTTGGAAACGTACTATTTCCACTGGGCGTGTTAAATAAATCGGACCTTTTCGGTTCCGCACGCGTCCAAATTGAATGTTTTCTCGTAACCCCGTAAAATGCTGCACCTGCCTTTTGTATTTCTAAGTTTGGTCGATGATGCTCAGCATGTTTCTAATTGGAAGTACATTTTTTTCTTCATTAACTGAGAATGTGCTTAGTACATTTTAGCTAAATGTTTAAATAAGCAGTCGTGTGTTTGACTGGTGACCGCCGCGGCTGAAAGTTTGTTCACGAGAATAGTTTATTTATTTTTCTCAACAGCCATATTATTAGGAATGTTCGAATGTCTTCGCTACAAAACGCCGCTATATTTGTTCCAATCGTCAACCTATTTCCAAGAAAATGCTACTGATATTCGTTTCTGTTTGTGCGGTTTTATATCTCAGGCCTTCGCTAACTGTAATTTGTAATAAAAATAAATTAACTCCAAACAATTCCTACAAAACTAGCTGCCCAACGTTTCAAATCCGACTTGGTTCTTTAGGGCTGAGTATATCTCTTTAAAGAGCTGCACTTTTTCTCTCTTTTTTTTTTTGTTACAGACCTGTGTTTTTTGTGTGTTTTCTTTTTGTTACTTTTCGTAGTGCGTTTATACATACGGATGATTAAGCGCCGAGCGATATATTGATGTTGCCTGGTGTCTTTTCGATCCGACATAACACAATAAAACGCCAATGCAAGGGGTTATCTTCGACATCAAGGATGCGTGTGTTCGTAAAGTCTATTAGATTTTCTTTGGTATTTTAATATTCCGCAACAGCGTTGCGCTTGTGGTCAAATTAGCGCAAGTCCTTCTTGTGCTGGAGTAGCATTTAGTAAAAATTCTTTGTTTCGCCATGTGTTTGTTCAAGCAGCCAGAGCAGGAAACTCTATACAAGACTCCTTGTCTGTGTGTTCATATATAATTTATGTATAAACTACATTTTAAGTTATGTGATTTCAGTACACACCTTTTCGCGCTCGCGAACATTCTAAAGGTTTGTTCTGAAGGTGTTTCTTATTATCGAATGTCCAAATACTATACTTCTATATAATGAGAATCGTATTTTTATTAGCCTTATAGCATACATGTTTCATGTATTTTATTTTTACGTTGATGAACACGTGTGCTCTTAAACATTAGGGTGTTTTCGTAAACCGCTTTCCTCTCTCCGCTAAGCTATGCGCAACAAAGATGCGACTATTGCGCCTGCGCGCCTCAAGCCTTGACTGAAGAAACCCGGATCTTGTAGCGGGTTGCGGAGAGCGCTACGAGATGGCGGAAACAATCTGCGAAAGCTCCCTTTTCGCCACACAGAGATTTTAGGATCTTTGCATTTAATTCAGAAAGATAAAAAAAGAGGTCGATAGTCAGACTTGTGCTGTCTTCACCATGCATTCATCAGGCTCGGCAGACATCAGATGAAAGGATAATCGTCAGAGTAGGTTGACTTATTAGGTAAAATCTGCTAATCAACTTTTTTAGCAATGTGGTTTAGGGGTCAGTTTGCGATTGCAGTTTTGACGGCAATTATCATCGGAGGCCAGACTATAAAAAAATTGCACAAAGGTAATGGTCTTTGTAAACATTAATTAATACATTTTCAAGCATTTTTCGTCCAATTTGAAAATTGCGCCCAAAAGGAGCGCCGCAAGTCCTGCCCAAAATTATGCTCGGAAACGTTACGTGGTCGATACAGTCATGTCGTCACCTCTGTCGTCGGCGCAGCCACCAATGGCACGCTGCCTAGATAGTGACGCCATGACGATGGGAGCGACTGCGTCACTCTTCCAAGGGTAATTGTGAGCAGGGCTTGAGACTCTCTTTTTGAGCGAAAGTGTTAAATTGGGGTTGAAAACGCAAATAATAAACATATAATATTTTAGGAACCATTACCTCTTGCCAAATTAATTTAAATTGGTTCGGCCTGCAATAGTAATTGCTGTGAATACTGCAATTACGACATGTCCCTGAAACCCCATAATAAATAAGTTATTCAGCAAATGTTAGTAAATTAGCCAAGTAACAACGACGATGTTCCCCCCCCCCCCCCTCATGTCTGCCGAGCCCTATAAATAGATGGTTGAGACAACACTCATCTAACTCAAGCCCTTTTCTAAAAATGTTCGAATTAAAAGCAACTACCCCGTATATAAGCGTATCTGCTCCTTTAAAGCGTTAGCTAAACTCTAACAGAAATTTGATCAATTCTCTGAAATAATCAAAATTTAAAAGAAAATAACAAAAACACATAAGTACATATTTAGTTGAAAAGACTCCTAACGCGCGTACGAAACATATTAACGTTTATTCTCGCAGTTTTATTGATCATTGAGGCCCTTCCTCATTTGCAATTTGTAGATTAAAGAAAACAAAAAAACATCGAGACTGAGGAAAACAGAAAAAAAAGGTGAAGGTTTTTGAAAGATGTGTTGTCACCAGCTCGCCTGTTGTTTGTGTATTTTATCAGCCGTCTTTCAACTTGTTCCCGCGCTCCATTCAACGTTCCCGCGCATTTTGGACGTTGTGCTCGCCAGCCGCTCGGGCTCCAGCGGCGCCACTGTCGCACGCCACGCCAAAGCAGCGGGCGGGAGCGCTCAACGAACTTGGGTTGCAGCCGAGGAGTTCGCGCCAGGCGCATTCCGCCGCGCGCGTCGGAAGCATCGGGTTCGAAGCATCCTTGCTTGCTTGGTATTGTGCGCCGCCGCGTGTCCTCGGCAGACCCTGTACCAGCTTTGACGAAGTGCGCGCCGTTCTGGTGCCCCCGTGTTCTTCTTCGCTGTGCCATGTTTCCGAGACCGTTCTGACTCAGGGTGATATTTGGTTGGATACTGTGTGCTGGTAAGTAAACCGTCAAATCTTGTTTTTTTCTGTGTTTTTTTCTGTTAATGTCAGCACGGGTTGATATTCCTACGGATTCTCGGCGGTATGCGGCGCTGTAGAGTCTGTGATACGATGTTTATGTGATGTGTGCTAATCATAACACTAAACTGTTTGTTTGTTTTTTATAAATATTATTTTGAAAAGAATGCTTTTGGTAAGTCAAGCAAAAAGTAAAACTGAGTTTGTGGGCGTTAGGACGGAATCTTTGCCTTAGGCAGCGGGGTGGAGGTTGAGGCTATTATGGCCAAAGGACACGCGATTCATATTTCGGAGGGTTCTTTGAATCCAGAACAGACCTGTAATCATTACAGGTGATGAAATTACTCGTAGTCGATTAATTTTTCGAGTAATTTTGTAATACTTTAATTACATTTATTGGAAAGGGAATCGTAGCCGTAATCTGAATACTTTACGAAGTACTAATATTATAATGCTAATAGGGCCAAATTCGAAACGGGTAGGGAAATGTAAAGCTTACAAGCGCTGAGTTTTCCTTTCCGTTTCTAATGGCGCTTTCTGTTCGCACGAGATTCTTAGCAATCGTCGAAGCGAATCTCCGACACGAGGACGGATTACCGAAATCTGTAGAGTAAGAAGATAACTAGCTTATAATTCGGTGATTCTAATCCGATAAGTGAGAGTAGAAAGACCCGTTTTCAAACCGGCAGGAAACACTCCAAGGATCAAAGGTATGCAGGCGAGCTGGTTAGGAAATATCGTAATCCAAACCCTTTGACAAGGAGAGATAAAATCTTGAGCATTTTTTTATCCTCCTTGTCCCAGGGTTTACATTATGAAGACAAAAAACAACAACAAAAAAACACTGTTGTTAAAAAAAAAAAAAACAGCAGAGAAGTTACGTATGCATTTGGTCTCGAGTAATCAACTAATCAAATTGAATATTTTTAAGTGAGAGTTTTTCTTTATTGTTTTTGATTACTTTTTTTTCCGAGAAACGTGCACGAGACTGATGAGACGCGACATACTTGTAAAATGGTTACACGAATGAAAAAAAAATATATATACTGCACTGCTAAATTCAAGTTGCAAATGAACTTCACTGCAGAGAACGACTTTTTATACAATATTTGTCTACTCGCTATAAAAGCGAATTATTCGGTTTTATTTCCGACAATCTGAATTTTCGCGAGAACCTAATTTTCGCGAATTTCGCGAATCGCATACAATTCGAGAAGAATACGTCCCGGAAACAATTCGGGCAATATGTGAACACTACGGAAGCTACACTCGATTAGCGAAAATTAGAACCCGCGAATAATTTCAAATTTCCAGCTTTCGCCCGATCCACGAAAATTCGAGCCCGCGAAGTTTAAGTCGTTTACAGTATTAAATTCGTGTTTGTGACAAATGGGAATCGAACATCCTAAAATCAGATTTTTTAATAAATTAACGCTTCTTGACTCCTTCAATCTTAATCGGCACTCAATTTGCCAGTAAATTGGTATACTTTAGTCATTTCGCAAACTATGATGTTTACTTGCCGAGAAAACAATATAAGCACGAAACGTTTGGTAGCTGGGTATACTAGTTTTTTTTTAATGAAAATGAACTTAATGACATTTAAGCGTGCGCCCGCTGTTGCCTAAGCAGACATCGCAGTTATTGCAACGATGGCTTTGTTTTTTGCGTATGTTAGATGTTCTAACAATATGTTTATTATTTTCGGATCAAATAAATCGTTTTGCTGAGTTTCTATATTCTGCCGCGTTGCTGAGTACTTTAAATTATCACAGAGGAAGCCGATGCATCGGAGAAGTTGGTTTAGTTTGTTTTTCCTACTTGTGTTTTATGTTTTTGTTTTAGTCTAGATTTGACCTCCACGAAATTTACCGGTCGCTACAGGTGACATTTAATATTATTATAATATGCAGGACGTGTAAAACTTTATTTCATGTTCTTTTTATCGGATGGGGATGCCTCTTTTGTCATGCATTTATCACGCTCGGCTGAGTTCAAATGGTGGAATAACTCTCCCGATTTGTTAGTTAATTAGCTTAAATATGCTAATTAACATTTGAAGTGTTGATTTTATGGTTAACATGAAAAAGAATAGAACTGAGGACGGTTATGACACGAGGGTAAGCAGTTATAAACCGTTTACGAATTACAAACGGTGTTGAAGGTATTCATCAAACTGGTTTCGCGGTTCTCTGCCAAATGATTCTGAAACTGGACACAAAAAGATCGTCGGAACTCCCGTATATAATAAGGCGTGGAAGAGTGACTTACTCGTTTTGGGCGTTACGTAATTATGGTAGTTTTAATATATAACTATGATAACTCCATAATGGTACCCGATAATGACACGATGCATCTCCAAGGGCGTCAGCAAAGTCTCAGGCATCGTTATCGGAGCTAATGTAAGGATCTATCAAAACTCTATATTACAGGATTTTAAAAGGCGAAAGTCAGTAAATAAGTCACAAAAGGCTATTAAAAAGAAAAAAAAGAAACGGCGCGAGCTATCAAAATTAAAACCTTTCCTATTTCTCAACATACCTTCCCCCAACATTGACACATTTGTCGAAGGCCTCTACCAGTGCCCCAAAGAACCTGCAGCCTAAAACTCTTTGGGCTGCTGCCTCAGTCACGTGCGCACCCGCCGTACTGTTGCTTCGGTTGCGGTCGGAACGCGACGACCAGTTTGTTCCCCCTCGTCAACAAGATTTGAGTGCCCTTGGGAGAAGTACTCAACCCAGTTGTACACCGCTTTACGCGATAAACACTTGTGTCAACATAAACAGAACACACTTCCTCGTGAACGTTGTTTGCCCGAAGCCCTTTTGCCCGCAAAAAACTCACAACGGCACCCAGTTCTTCCAGAGTATACACTTTTCGATCACGGCCGATCATTCTAAACTGAGCTGCGCATGCGCCGCGACTTCTACCTAGCCACTGCGCTGTTAATATCATTAACCTTAATTGTGTTGCGCCTATTGACATCTTTGGAAACTATATTCACTGCTTATATCAGATATTTGTTTCAGTTTGTGGCTTACCGACCTTCCCTCGTAGTGGATCGTTCTGATGCCTCCGATAAGAATTCCCCATAATCGTACGATGCATGCGCAAAAAGCCGTAGTCTGAGTATCAAGCATCGTTATCGGAGTCATCGGAAGGATCAACTTTCATCTCTAGAGTTTTAGGAGTTCGTACCGGCGTCTCCGGTATCGACACCCAATACTCCGCCGATGCCTTTGCGCATGCTTCGTATCGTTATCTGGGTATTGGCGGTATCGGCACGATCTACTAAAGCGTTCTAATATCTCGGCCGCGCGACATAGGCACGTCCACCAAGGACACGCTGCCGGATAGTGACAGTGAGGTGGGAACAACATATACGTTGCAATAGTGTACATCATTTTCAAAGCAAGTTCCTGCGCCCCTTCTCTGTCTAGCTTGAGAATCATGGTACAACATCAAATAGTGGTCGCTGGATATCTCGAAGCCCGTTGGTATTTTGGAAATTATTTCAATTGCATTAGCCTCTAATCGTTACTGCTGTAAATACTAGAATTTCAAAATGACACATATATTAAATATTCTGAAAGTTCATTACCGAATCCTCCATGACGGCCATCTTCTCATCAAATGCCTTCGAGCTTGAGAAACAAACTGTGAAGACGGCACTTATCTAACTCTCACACCATTTTTCAGCATGTTCGAATTAAGATCGAACACCATGCATATATCAGATGCAATTTTAGTGAGCAGAAACCAGTTCAGGCTTGTTACTGCTCCCTTGAAAGACTGAAAGTAATAAAACAATTATCTCAGTGTTTTCAGGAAAAAATACCCACTTATACTCTGTGGTGTATTTACTTTTGTACTGTGTAACGGCAGACGTTTTGCATACACACTTGCACGGCATTAAGCCATTGGTGTAGGTTTTGTGTTGTTCTTCTGATGATACACTATAAGACACTGGACAGACGTAATTTTAATTAATTCTTTATTTACCGATACTGTTGCTCTCCACTGAAAGCCATAGCACGAGTGGTATACAATTCAAAAACACGAAGAACAAATGAACGTACACAATCCGGTGAAGAAATTATGATGTTAAGTGAAGAATGAACATGTTCAAGTGAAGAGAGACGTTTTGTTTTATCACTTTCAAGTGAATTTTAGTCTTGTACTGCCCGTAGAAAAAACCTAATGTATACAAACATCTTGTTGAAATTTTTACTGCTTAATTGAAGTGGTGTGAGGTTGTGAGGAACCCGACTACACGGTGGATAAAAATGTTATGAATATCTTGGTGTTAATATTAATTTTACCATGATAATAAAATGAAATATTAAAAAAAACGCCCCTGCACATCGCTTTAACAGACGTTTTCTTTGCGCGACAATATTGCTCGCTTAACCTTGCAAAGCACATCCGTAGATCTACTTTGCACATGCACCAGGTCACAGCCGCCATTGCGAATCTTCTCTTCTTGTCTTGCCGACATACCAAGACACTAGAGCGGGCTTTGACGAACCTCCGCAAGAACCAATTCTAGGGAGTCGAACACAGTCGAATCTGAGATGACAATGACCTGTGTGCTCTGGTAATGGTGGAGCGAATTGATCAAAATAACCGGACACAAAAACTGAAGTTCGGTTATGGCGGCGCCACCGCACAGCTGCTGCAAAGAGTATAGATCTGTCCATCTGTTACTTCAGCCAATCTACGTCTTTCGACACTGAGCTACAACCCGTCGAGATATATTCTACAGTTTGCTAAGCCCTTTCTTTTTCTCGATATATCAGGAAATATTTCTCGATATATTTTAATATTTTCTTTTTTTTTCGTTATTACATATTTTTCTTTCGGCGATGAAAGACGCACATTCTTCATTTAGGTGCGTATATCACCCAGAAGTTGGTAAGACATTTCAGCTAGCGGTCGCCCTCTCGTTGCTGCCGACAGATGTCTGTTTTGTTTATTTTTTGCCTTTTTATTTATTTTGCCGCTGCGTGACGCAGTTTCTATTGTAAGGGGACAATGTATAAGAGGCGTTTCTAAATGTTAGAGAGCATTCTCTACGGTCAAGGAGAAACTTGGCGTGTGTTTCCTGACGCAACTAGGTTTGAGTGCACTGACATCTCTCGATGTGCCGAAAAATGGCGTTTTTTGTTGATTTTTTTTTGTTTTTTGTGCTCGCAGCGTAATGGCGGCGAGAATTATATTTGTTTCACGCGGTTTTTAATTTATAGTTTGTAAATATGGTCATTTCCGCAGGGAACTGTCGCCGACCGTCGCAATTCGCTTTGTTTGTTTATTTATTTTTTATATTTTCCACTTTTCTTTTTATTGCTTCCGGCCCCCAATGATAAAATGAATAAAATAATAAATATATAACTAAAATAAACACGGGTGTGAGCTGACGAAACGAAAAACACTGTCTTGGCCCCGTAAGTCACCACCCCAATTAGGGGCTTACATCGCGTTCATTCATTTATCAATCCATATCTATATTCAGAAAGATTTGAAATATATTGGTTCGATGGGATTCCCCTCAACATATTTAAAATACGCGTATATTTATTGAAACTTGACTTGCATTGTTTCAAAGTAACCCAGCCATTAACCTAACCGCGCTTCATTGTTATTGTCTATATTATTTTTTTGTCGTTTGGCGTTGTACGTCATTCGAACAGCTCTTATATTTCTTGGTCAGGTCATAGTATGGTGCACAGAACGTGTCTCCGACTGGTGCGTTTAAAGAGTTTGAAAAAGTGGCCTCCTAGATTTGCACCTGGTGACGTTGCAGAAGTGCCATGCTTTTGCCGGTAGCGATCCTTGCGGTGTCTCAGCAGCGGTGATGTATGTGGCAGACGCCTGTTCTGCTTCAGCTCGCTCTCCAGAGTAACAGTCCACGGAAGCTTCGGAAGCCAGATGTTGAGACGCCGCGATGACAGCGACACTCCCGTTCGCTCGATGCCTTTCGGCAGCATTTGTAGAACCAACCGCCAGGATCGCGACATCATGCAGCATGACACCCCGGCTTTTGTAACATCAATTGTTGCCACTTGGAAATCACTTTTGATGTATGGGCTGCATAGGGCGCTAAACACACCAGGCTGAGACGCCCTCCAGGCACCATAGTCATACAGACGCTTTATTAAATTGTAAATTGAGGTCTTATTACTTTAGCCTTCGATTTGCTAGATTCTTAAGGTAACGCGTGGAAAGCGCAGCACTTCGATAGTTGTGAGATAAATAAATTATGCAGGACAAGTTTGAGTACAGTATTTTTTTTTAGGTATATATAGCATTGACAGGGCTACCCTTGGAATTTCGTGTCCGTGGCATGTAACCTTGATGACACCGGAGACTGTGGTTTCGCTCAAACGTGAGGCTGGGTACCTGGAGCTCAGCGCTGCGTTTCCCGCCGACAACGTCTGCACATTCGTTGTGTGCGCGGCTTGCAAAGCTGCGCGCTGGCGTCCAGCGAGAGGTTCATCGTCCGTCCAGTTCCTCTGTCCATATACGCCATGAAAGTTCGTCTGCTCTTTGCTCGCCTCCTGCATTTGTTTACCCTCCACATGCATCCAGGAGCTTCTGTTTTAGCCCCTGCGTCGACCAATGACGGAGCGGCGCGCTTGGCTGCTTCGTTATCGCGCGTTCTTTTTGTGTTGCGCTTTTACTTGGTGTGCTCCTCCTTGCGCGTCGATGGGCCAGAGAAGCTTTTTGGAACGCTTGCTCGCCGTATAGTCGCTGGCCGCCTAGAGGGTGATTCGCACACTTGCGTCGAGTCTGGCCGAATGCGAGGGTCGCTATGGCAACAGCTGCTTCGTATCCCGTTCTGTTGGAGCCGACGCGGCTGTTGCCATGGTAACCCCCGCATTCGGTCGGGCTCAAGGCGAGGGTGAATCGCCCTTATGAAACGCTGGGCGTGGCAGGTGCCAAGCATCGCTCCTCAACCAATCAGGTTGCGGCATTAGTTTATAACATGGTATAACGTCATTTATGGGCGTGACACGTCGCGTGACGCAACTGCCAGATAACGTCCTCTCCTCGACTCGGTTACAAACGGACCCACCATGCAGATAATATGTTCAACATCTTTATTATCTTTGCAAAAATACATGTGTAAGCGTGCTGGCCCACGAAAGCAAAGATTCTCGTATGTGGGACCAGGCAGCCAGCAATATACCATGACATATTGAACACTAGAGAAACAAAACAAACAAACACCAGTAATGCAGGAATGTGGCTTCTCGATTTGCAGCGAACGGCAGACTATCGCGGGCCTGGCTTCCCACGCTTCTCCTCTACTCACCCACTTTCGAGGAAAACAATAACAAAGAAGATGGCGGCTTCCGGTTGCCAATATCACTTCCGGTTGCTGGGTGTCCTGCGTGTTGTGTCTGTTTTCCTAAGAGGCTCGTGCGATTACAAGCGCGTGTTATCCGAGTTTGCCTCCGAAAAATTAAATTCAATACAGATTAAAAACAAAAAAAAAAATCAAGGTGTCTGAGAGCTTTTGAATTTGCCGATCCGTTCGACCCAACAAATGCAGAAACAATTATTAAGAGCGGCATTTGTACCCCTAAGTGATTTGTCACGAGACGGCGTGGCTTGACTGAGTTTTACGATTTACACCAACCGCGATTAAAAACCGATTCACACATCTGTGCTTGACTACGGTACGACGAGTTACGACCGCGAGTTATCGGGACATGCGTGTTTCGCATGTCGCGTGCAAAGCTACCACGCACATGACTATGCACGGAGTTCCCGGTACGTCGGGGTCAGTTCAGACAAGGTGGTCGTGAGCTGCCAATCAGGCACGTAGCCAGGATTTTGTTTCCGGGGGGGGGGGGGGGAGGGGGGCCGCCCATGGCAAAATGCTGTATGTGGGGAGGGCGGAGAGGAGGTCCCAGCAAAATGGAAGAATTCGGGGGGGGGGGGGAGCCCGGGCCCCATGGCCCCTCCCCCCCTGGATACGTGCCTGCTGCCAATATATGTGAAATGGACTTTATCAGTGTTTCGCACCAAACATGGTGGCACGGCAATCAATTCAGTGATTAACTTGACAGGAGATATGCAAGGCATGGATGCGGTAGCTGCTACTAATATCTCAAAATAATACAATCAAATGTCCCAAACGCTTCAGCGTTATTTAGGTGTGCTAGGCGAAAAACACGTCGAGCTTATGAGTGCTCCTGAAGACGCATAACTGCAGTGGAAAAAAATATCTCTCTAGCTTCGTCCTTTCCGGGCACTGTGCTCAGCGCCCGGCCATTTTTCTTATAATTAACAGCGGCCTGTCATTACGAAGCACGCATATTTCCGCATTAATATATACTGTAACGACTTAATTTTCACGAGGACCTAATTTGTGCGAATTTCGCGAATCACCTATGATTCGCGAAAAATAAGTCCCGCGAATAATTTCGGTAAAAAGATAAAAACATTGCAATATTTATTGAGATCCCACCGCGTCGCGGAAATTAGAAGCCGAGAATTCACAGCTTTTTGCAATCGCGTAGTGCGGGTAAAGCAAAATACCAGTTGTTGCGACAGAATGAATCTTCGCGCAGCAAAACCAAAAACGATTTGATACAAAATAAAATCCCCCAAACAATTATTTCCAAAACCGAAAAAAAAGTTTTGGCAACGAAGTGCCCGGACGAGGGAAATCCGGAAGTCGCCAAACAACGTCTGTATACGAGAAATGCTTATTTTTAAAGTTGTTCTCGGGATGCGCCACTTGATGTACAGATTGGCACTTGCGCTACGCATTTTTGCTTAGATAATGCTTCATCAGTGTCTGAAGCTCGCTGCCTTTGTCTTCCTTGCACTCGTCGAAAGTGTTCGAACGCACAATTCTGGCGTTTGGATTTGGCATTCGAAAGCATTCGACGAGTGAGACAAAGGCAGCTACCTTTGGTTCCACCGAGTTACTTCGTTCACCGTTCAGTTGAGACTAGAAGCTCGGCCTTCAGTGCAACTTCGTTGGCTACCGCGGTGCTTTGGTTGCGTGTGCCTTCGCGCTCACCCTTGTGCTAGAAAGCGCAGAAAGCTTCGCTGAAGGCTGAGCTTCTAGTCTCAGCTGAAGGGTGAACAGACTATAGGTGTATACCACCAATCATACTTACCAGAGCTCGCCGTTCTGACGTCTCCGCGCTCTCTCGACCGAGCCAGCGACCAAGTGCCCGGTGCGCAATCACGATTGGCCCTCTCCCCCCCCCCCCCCCCATCATCTTTCACAACGCTTAGAAGAAGAGCCTCTCTCGACCGCACCCTTTGTTTCTCAGGCTTTCGGTGATTATGCGGAGCGCAAGTTTGTCTGCTTCCAGCCCAGGGTTTGCGATGATGTCAGAACGTCCAGATCTTAATGCCTGATTGAAAAAAATAATGGGTAGACCTCACGGCATCTAGCATTGAGGTCTACCCACCATTCTTCCAATCAGAGCCAATCAGAACACGGCGTTTTATGACGTCACCGCAACTTCACTACGCGAAGCAGACGACTTGCTCTCCGCATGCGAATATCAAGTCGTCTGCTTCTTGCGCCGGAGTTGCTGTGACGTCAGAATGACGCCGATCTCTGATTGGCTTTGATTGAAATATAGTGTGCAGACCTCAATGCCAAATGCCGTGAGATATGCCCGATTTTTTAGAGCGCAGTCTTAGACGCCTGTTTCCGGCTTGAGCGTCGTCGTCGTCGGCGTCGCTGTTGGCGTAATTGCGCGGTGCATGATGGGTAAATTTCCTCGCTAAATTTAGCAGAAAAATTTCTCCGCTAAAATAGCGGAAAATTTTCCCGCTTAATCTAGCGGAAAAATGTCCCCTAAATGAGGGTGAGCAGGAGAGGAGGAGGGGCATAGCCCTCTTCTCCATGCCTTCCCCTCCTCCTCCTCAGGAGCTGCACTCTGATTCGGCGTTACAGGGAGTTTGCACGCCGTGTTGATCACTTAAAGTGCGTTGACTGTGTCACTTATTTTAGTATACACTCTAAAGAAATACGTTTTTGAAAGTCTCTTCGACGTCCCAAGAGCATTTTCAGCTCGTGAAGAAGTGTTTCCTCTCAAGCACTGTCTCCCCCTGGCGCACTAGAAAGGCAACTTGGTGATGACGACCACTTTTGCATCAAACACGAAGCTTAAAAGAACCCCTGATAGGTTTTTCCCGAAGAACCATTTCACAGTGTGCCAAAAAATCTTTAAGGGTGCAAATTATGAACAAGCCGAAGAAACTCTAAGAGTTCCTTTCTGAGCACATATTTTTGTGTGTAGAAAGATGTATTCTTTGTGTGAATGTAGCCGACGAAACGACAACGCAGCAAGAGCGATAAATGAAGTTCAATAAGAAACCAGACACCACAAGAGAAGCCTGAATTTAAACAATGCATTCACAGAACACGTCATATGTGCCCTTCGGCATGGTATCTACTGTTTTCATAAAAGGGGAAGCGAGGAAAGACCCTATATATGCTATAAATCTACACTCCAAAAACAAATTCCTTGGTCGTTCCACGCACCCAGAACCCTTTCACCTCGTGAAGAACGATTTTACCTCAACCACTACAGCCCCCTGACGCACCAGAAAGGCAACTGGGCGATGAACGACTCATTTGCATAAAAGAAGAAGCTTAAAATAATGTCTTAGAGGTTTCTTTCACCAACCCTTGTAAGGGGTGCTTAAAATAACTTTTTAGGGTGAAAACGTTGACAAGCCGAATAATCCCTACAAAGTTTGTTTACGACTAGATTTCGTTTAGCGCGTAGAATGTCTTTGGAAAATGGCAAGCAACCATGTTTTAGGCCTCCCGGGTTTTCTAAATAAAATCCGTTTAATCTACACGAATTTAATTTGTGTAGCTAAATTATCCGGCCTGGGATACATAATATAGCGCGCTAATCGTTACGATGAGTAAGTATATTAACTAAAATGTGTTAATTAACTGTTTATTCACTAGAGAATAAACATATAATTTCAGTTCGAAACTTACTGAGCTACATTGAAAACTACTAGATCAGTTATGTGCAGAAATATTTTGTGCGCATGATTCGGCTCCCAGGGTCCCGCAATGCATCCAACGTCGACGCGCCCGCGCAGATTTTCCGCTGCTTATCATTAGCGTTTTTGCGCTCCATGTATTTCTAAAATGACAACGATAAGTGTTTAATTAAAACCATGTGTTTGTTCTCACTTATTCAAATGTCAACTGAAAAAAAGATTATGTTACCCAAATTACCTTGATGATTAACTGCTATATTATATCCCCCTGGCAGCATGAAGCCGCTGCACGACCGCATTCGTCTGGCTTTCACAAATTACTTTTTATCTAGCAGAGCAAAAAGAAAAAAGAAAACGATATTTAGTCAACTTTTTTGTCGGGTGCTCGCAACACAAGAGCACACATGTTTGCTTATTTTTTTAACGATCGCAGCTCTGCATGATGCACGGAAATTACCGTTATGGCTATTTGGAAACGCTTTATGTAGATGGATAATTAACTACGGTGAAACCGTAAATTCTCACCTTTTACCTCACAACGCTAAATGTTCGTAATTTCGCAGTGTTAGAAAAAGAAGCGGGTTCTAGCGTTACGCTACCTCAGCTTCAATTTGAATGACAATGAAATTTATTTTTCTTCCGTTAGTGCAATTGAGGAATAGTTAACTCAAACGCGTAGAAACTTTCAAACATTTTGGTCGAATATACTTACTGCGTCTAGACCCCGTATCGTCAAGTATAGAAATTAACCACGGAAACCAAGAAAAAAGATACCGAGGTTATTCGTGAAAAAGAGTTTAAGGGTTGATTTTGACGTTTCTTACTCTGGATGGTGTAAATTTGACGCAATATATAAATGATGATGCAGGTCATTTATTGTATGCAGAAAAAAGCGGGCTGCTTGTATTTGTTAAAGATATGTACTAAACCAGGCGAATCCACGTTTTTCTTTGTTTTCTGCTAATAATTCGTTCGCTGCATCTTTTCTGGAAGCGTAGGAACGCGCGAAGGAATTAACAGACGACAAAATGAAACACACACTCGTATGGTTTAGAATATAGCTTTATCTTAAGTATTTTTTTCTAGACTGTGAACTAATGCATGCATTGTTATTCGCACATTTTGTCAAAATCGATTATTCGTCGTGATTATCCTGTTCGTTGCCAGCCGCAACTATATCTTTTTTTAACTTCTTCACTTTCGGCCTCCTACCCGCGAGCGGCACTGGCAAGCCAGTGTTCTGACAGCGAACGAGCAGGTATAGTACTACATACGATATACAAGAACGTCGTTCGCGCCTTATTTTTAAGGTTTAAACCCCTCAGAGCCGAGCTCTAGAAATAAAGAGACACTCAACGTTTTGAGAAACGACGTTCACCTGTAAAATGTAATGTCAGTACGTTTCAAAATCTAACTTTGCAAAGCGTGCCGAGTGTGCTGGTTTTTCGAACCGCACCGTGTACATCTTCGAGGCGTATCAAACGCAGTCATCGCTCATACGCGAGTCGTGTACGATTAGACAAAATCCAGTTGCACGCCTTTCTGTAAAGTTAAAAGTGGCCGGATAGCGGTTGATCTTAACCACATTCTCTGCGGCAAGCACCAAGACGTATAATGCATTTATGAAAGTATTACCACCTTCTCTGAAGCAGTCCTTTTTAATCTAAGTTGTGGACTTTGGCCTCCGTAGCAACTCTCACTGGTGGTAGTCTCCCCGTTCCCTCATCAGTGAAAGTCGTGAAGCATTTCCATACAGGTTTATTCGCTCAAAATTCGCCTGTATAAAAAAATATATATATATTAAACGATTCTTTTCTTTCTTATTTCCGTGTAGGTGGCGTCAATTTTCGAGGTCACTGGCGTCGGAAAGTTTATTTTAAAATATATTTAAAGCGCGCTTAGAATAACCCCTGCAAACTATGAGCTCGGGTTCATTTACACTCATAACCAAACAAGTAAAACAACGCAATCGCATCTCTTCAGCTGCAGGATTCCGTTTTTGTTTAGTTTTTTGTCTTAAATACACACAAACTCATTGGCCCCATGTTGTGAGACTGGTCTGCATCGATGTTCAGACTGTCTTCACCCGCTCGATTGCGGTCACGTGGCTTTGCCGCGTTCGCAATCCGAGCTACGAGGAGAAAAAGAAACTCTCGATCGTCTGCTTTCGTCAACGCTTTGCTCTGTACCTCGCTCGCTTGTCCTCCTTCCCAGACCCCGACGCACGTGTGCGCGCATGAACCCAATCTGCCCAGGCGTTATTTTGCCATTTAAGAGCAAAAGGTCAGCGCGGTTTGAGTTGCTCACTCTCTAAAATCGTGGCACTCTACTATTTTAACCAAGCAGTTGCCTATATAGTTATACATTGTTTTCTTATTTTAATTAGAGCAGATTTATTTATTTATTTATATTAAAAGGGGCTGAGAATTAGACAAATTTCGTTGACATCAAGCTCTGTGGGCATTATATTCGGAGATAATCGTCGTGTAAACCTGGCTAATAATCTAAAATATGTCAATTCACTATTCAATCAATGGTTTTAGCGCTCATGTTGCAATTTCAGTATAGACGGTCAATTGAGGCCTAGTCAATTGAAATAATTTGGGCAGATTTGATCGCTCTCGAGATCTTAATTATTCAAATTTCCACATTTTTAGCATGATTCCAAAATTGCGCGCAAAAAGGAGTGCCGCAGACCGACACCTCCGAGACAGCAAAGCCTGCGCGTTACGTCACATGACGTCACGTCCGGGGTTCCGGCACGGGCTCTGATTGGATGCGAGTGCCGCGTCAGTGTTCGCCCGTGGGGCTCGTCTCCTATCATAGTCCCACGCGAACGCTGACGCGGCACTTGCATCCAATCAGCGCCCTTGCGGGACCTCCGACGTGACGTCATGTGACGTAACGCGCAGGCTTGAAAGCTGTCTAGGAGGTGCTGCGCAGACCCTGCCCACAATAAGGCTGTAAGAGCGACGTAGTCTTTTCAATCACGTCGTGGCTCGTGTCATTGGCCCACCAGCCGAAGACACGCTGCCGAGATGGCGACATCATGATTGCAATGACAAGGTCATTCTTCCAAGCGTCATTGTGGCAAATGGTTTGAGGCGCTCTTATTGTAAATGAATTGGAAATCGGGCTAAAACATGTAAAAACTAGAAAATTAATAACATAAAAAACATAAATTTTCCGAAAATATATTAATTTATTTCACCTTTAATGACAATTGCCTTCATTATTTCGATCGCGACATGACCCCTAAAACAAATAGTAATAAAAAAGTTAATTAACATGTCTTAGGTAATTAGCTAACTTTCCATGGCGACTCTTCAGGCATCGAATGGCCGTCGGGCATGATATCATGGTAAAGATGACACTCACCTAACTTCTACTAATGTTTTAAGCAAAATCTGTTCGAATTAAAATCAAGCACACTAGTTGTAAATTCCTCAGAGCATAAGACGGCAATGCGTTTTAATTATTTCTAGACTCCAGTTATTTTTCATTTGGTTCAGAGGACTCTCTTTGGAAAGCCTTCAAGCTCTGTTTACCATCTTTATGGAGTACCCTATTTAACAGGTGTCTTAATCGTGCTGGACTCATTGCACGCTTCGAAGTGATAAGATTGCTACTCCCACTGACACTTCTTATTTCCCAGGCAGTGGCGTACAGAGTACTGATCGCGTCTACGGTAATTTGTTTTTCGGGCACCTGGCGATTCCGATGATGGTGGTGGTGGGCTTTGTGTAGAAACCCGCGTGTCCACCTATTCATATTGCATTTACTGATTAAGACTTGCAAGCAATCCGTGTAAAGTAACGAAATTACTTGTAATTAATTACTTTTCTAGTAAGTTAGTAATAAATCCGTTACTTTTTAAAGAAAACGTAATTTGTAATGTAACCTTATTACTTTACAGTAACGACTTACTAAAATTACTTGTTACAATGTTTTCCATCCCGTCAAAGTGAGAGATAGAGTGGAGAAGGGCGATGAATGGCCTTCGCGCTTTAGCATGCTTCACTTGAGGGCGAGTGAAAGGAAAGGAATTCATGGAAAGCACGACAGCCCAATTAAAGCACGTTTCTGGACTCGTACCTACGGTCAGCCAGACTGGGAGGATTCGACTGTCTATATGAAGGCGACAGCCTTCCACTTCTTGGAAAAGGAACGGACTGTTTCGAGCGCACAAAAGGGCAGAAAACTAATGGCACATAAAACCGTCGCGTGGGGTTCGTGGCGAGTTGGACCGTGGACCCTGTGGCCGTGGCATATGTCCGCTCTCTCTGCCCCCACCCTCCTCCTCCTTCCCTCTCCCTCCCCCTCTGCGCCTTGTCCCACCAAAAACCAATCAATGTGTCTTTTTTTTTGTTTTTTTATTGTTACACGAAACACTGCCTACACACGCCCACCCTACAAACAGAAAAAAAAACTCTAATGAGACCTTGTCTTTTCTCATCCTTGACAGCGCTGTGAAAGCTAAATACTGCCTGGACCAACCAGCTATGTTGCTTCTGTCACTTGACTTCGCACTAGCGGATGCGTAAGGCAGAAACATGAGGAGTGCGATGGCAGCAGTTCATTGGAACAGAAAACATCTAGAATCAACCCTGCTGTCAGTTTGAACAGTAACCTTCGACAGCAGGAAACTTGCCGGGGAGCACAACCAAACGGGTTGGGACTTCGAAACTGAACCCATATTCTTAGCAACGAGAATGCTCGGATTCTCGTCCGCGAATTGTACCTGCGAGAACTTACACCAAAATTTTAGGAAAAGGAATTACAGCCCGAGTTTTCTGATAATAAACAGTGACTGACGGACACTGGAATTGAGACAGCGTAAGGTCATAAGACTGCTGACTGGGCGAGCTACATTGCTGCAGCGTAAGGCGGCTGCAAACGCCTGAGAGACATAGAAGCCTGCTTTTCGCTGACAATTGTGTGTTTTTTTTATAATTTATCAGCGGAAAATTATGTTCAGCTGAAACATTGTGCATTACTATTTCAGTGTCGAGTTTTGGTTGTGATAAGTTCGGTGATCAAGAAAGAAGCTCAAGTGGGTCACGTTCGGATAACAACGTTCATCAAGCAGGTGTCTTCATAAACATACATTCATGAGTTTATTCAGATAATGAACTGGTACATGAATTATCCAGATCCGCAAAAGCACGTGTGTGCTCGCGGGCTTGGGGACTGCACCCAAACGCATGGACCGCATCTAGGTCTCGCAGCCAACTGGTCTTAGTGGGTAACCAGCCCCTATTTAGTCAACATGCAGCAAACATAGAAAAATCACATCTTTGGAGGAATCGTAGTTTTGAAGTTCACCGATGCCATAATTTGAATGGTGCGCATGCCTCCACCGCCCAAGTGCATTCGTCGCATGTTCATGAAATTTTGTTCAGCCCCGGTTGGACAGCGCAATACTCGTTTATCTTGAACACCTATTCAAGTCCTTAAAATCTTTATAGATTCGTCCTCCTAAAATTATTAACCTAAAATAATGCGTAGATAGTACTCAATGTGTTTTGTTTTCGATGGGGCACAAAGTATCACCCCCCCCAAAAAAAAAAAAACACGCAGTAGATATTACGCCTTGTGCCGTGTTCTTTTGGAGTAACGCAAACATAATAGAGCAATTTAACGAAATAATTATATCAGTTAATTTTTACGGGGAGTAATTTGTACCGGTAATTCACTACTTTTCAGGAAAAGTAATTGCAATGGTAATTCTTTAATCTTTATTCAGAGATTACCACGCAGTGGCTGAGGGTGTTACAGTAGCGGGGTTGCAGTGCTGAAAAAAGAAAAACAAATCTACATTTTGCACTGCACACTTGTAGCTCCGACTGCCCATTCCACTGTTGCTATCGTTTTAACAAAAAAGAGTTGGCATACATGTACGTCCTGGCGTGATACTTTCTAATTTTGAAAGCATGATCATTCCGTTTAGAAATATAATATGGTTCTTTTAATTAAGTTTTACTGTTAATTCCAGTTTGATTGTTAAATATCACAAACAGAAATGTTAGACCTAATTTTTTTTACGGCGGGTTGAGAGAGGTTCTTAGCTCAGTTCGCTCTTTATTTAAATTCAGCTGTCTCTCCGCCCGTACCGTCCCAGAACGAACCTTGGTTAGCAGCGTCTATTTTGTATTGTTTCAAGTTTGTCTATAAAGTTCTTTTGTTTCGGGCCCCAGACGGCACCGGCATAACCTAAAATCGGCCTAACACATGTTAAATAGGCGTTTTCCTTTGAGTTACGTAGTGGACATTTTAGGCTTTGTTGAATAAAGTTCAGTGCCCTGCCAGCCTTTGACAATCACGTCATCCACATGAGAATTCCACGAAAAGTCAGTTGATAGCGTGACACTGGGGTATTTATCCGAAGAGTCCTTGTTTACTACATTGTTATTTATATGATACTGGGTTTCAATTTTCTTCTTCTTTATATTGAAACATAAATGTACACACTTTGGGCATTTAAAGTCATTTTTCATGTAGAGCACCACGTAGTAATGCACTCTAAATCTATTTGTAACTGAGTGGCATCATCTTGTTACTAATTGTTCTGTACACCACGCAGTCATCGGCAAGCAACCGAACACAAGATAAAATACCCAACGGAATATCATTGAAATATTTTAAGAACCAAAGCAGGTCCTGAGACAGCCCTGTGGGACTCCTGATGTAACGTTAACGTATGTCGAGCTTTTACCTTTCAGTAACGCACACCGACAACGTTCTAGCAAATAATGTCCGAGTCATTTTAGTACCATGAAGTCTATATTTAACATCTTAGTTTATTGAGCAGAAGTGAATGCGAAACGGTATCGAAAGCCTTGCGAAAAACTAGAAATATACAAACTGTTCCGCCTCCCTCATCAACATCAGATGACAAGTCATGATAAAATGCGACAAGTTGCGTGGTGCAAGATAAGCCCTTACGGAAACTGTGCTGTTCTTTGGATAATAAATTGTTTTTTGTTATATGATTTATTTTATTAGTGTATATGCAACCTGCATTGCTGTTTGGTTTGTAGCTATCTAGCGACTGAAGCAAGAAACATTATGTATGCTTAGGAGTAGCGGCTGCATTGTTCAAACGCGAGCTATTGGTCTAGTGGCACCGCTTAGCATAGTGTCTGAAGCAAGAAATACTGGGTAGGGGAGGAAGCTGTGATCCCATAACAGGCCAGTGCGCCGGAAGCTACGGCCCAGCCGGGCCAATTGGAACGCGACTACGTATCGCGGGAGTCCGCTTTTACTGCGAAGAAGTATCAGACATTTCGCTGCGTCATGCTCCAATATGTGAGCGTTGAGCTCGCATACGCAGCGCATATTGAAGCTGTCTGCACGCAGTGTGGGGCTTATCGTTCAACATTTGCGAAGTTACAGCGAGAAAGAGTATAACCGTCGGCTCTCACTCTGCTGGCGCTGCCTCACTATTCTAGGCAGGCTGTAAAATATTTTCAATGATATGGCATGAGATGGAGGTTAATCAAATAAGTCTGCAGTTTTTGGCATCTTTCATAGAATTACTTTTGTGAATGGGACCTATGTGAGCGGTCTTTGGCGAAAGACCCACAGATAGTGACTTCAAACAAATTACATACAGATAGAGCGAAATCGGGTAAGCACAGCGCACTCAATGCACACGAGAAGATATGCCATCTGGTCCATTTTCCTTAGTTTCATCGATAGTCTTTAGTAGCACTTCGATACCAATTAACTTATTTTTTGGAGTAACGGGCGCAATTCTATACTGAATGCACCCGGAGGGAAGATATCGAACAAGATAAGCTCCTGCCGAACCACCTCCTAATCCATTGTAGCAAGGAAAAAAGTTGACATTTAAAAACTGCATAGGTTCTAATAACTTTGAACCGCACAGAAGATGCAACAAAGTGGGAATGCTAAGAGTTTTATACGTTGCGAAGACGCTTAGATGAAGTGATAGACATGGTATCAAGAAGAAAACGCTGTATAAACGTGTGGCGTTTTTGTATTTGTTTTTGCCATCTTTGAATATTTACAGAACAACTGTGAAACTAAGTAATATATCTGGCACAGCATAAAATATAATACACATGGCACTACATATAAATTTTGACGTAATTGTTCTTGCTTTCGCTGAAGCGAATTGGTATACAAAGACAGTTCAATCATTTTTTTTTATTTCCTTTTTAACAAAGCGAGGTAACCCATTAGGTTTTTGCCCAAAGAAGCTCTCAAATACTGCGAAAGAAGCTCTCAAATACTGCGTTTCCATTCCATCTTACTCAAGGACCTCTCACAGCCAGCGATGAATACTGATATGGTTGACAGTATCTGAATTGCAATGCGAAGATTGGGGAAGACGCTCCAATTTTTATATACTCGACTATAAAGCGGAGTTATTCAGGTCTTTTTACTTCCAGGTCAGTTCGCCTTGAGAGAAACATTCTGCAGTCTGAAATCTTTTCATACAGATTATGTTCGCTGACGTATCAGCTTTAGAGTTCTCCTAAGCTGCAGCATTTTGTTTTGCTATCTCAGTCGGTACCGTATCGCAGCCGTCAAATTCAGGAAGAACCCAAACTTGGCTCCAGTGTCGTGAATAGGTAAGTGATCCTCTCGTCGATTTCCAGATGAAGACGGTGGAGTTTACCTTTTATGGCCCTTTCCATTTGCTGCTTGGTCGCTAAGCCGCCTCCTCTCTATGTTGTTTTCAGGCATTTCTGTTTTCGTTCCAGACATTTTCAATCCAAAGGCCCCTCGAGACGCTGCTTTTCATAAAGTGACTTGCGTACCGACTTTTCTGTTTCATCATAAAAATAGCCTTGGAGCGCTTCCACGTCTAATGCAGCATGTTTAAAGTTTCTTTCCGAATTCTGCAGCCTTTTCGATCGAGATTTTTGCAAATCCGTACACTGTTCAAAACGCTGAGCAAAATCAAAAGCTCTTAACTCAACATCCGTCTTCGCAATAGTCTGGCGTCTCTGTCACTTTATCTCTAGCTCGTTTTATTTTCATTATTTATTATAACTTGTTGAACTTGAAGTACCTTCTCAGAAAAACAGAAAGAAACCCAGGCGCCCGCAGTCCTTTACGGAGACGGGCTGCGGTTGCGATTGGTGTTCGCTTTTTTGCAGCAACACCAGTAATGATATTGTTTTTGGCCTTTCATGCCTATGCCTTTCTGCCGTTTTCGCGCGACAGATGGTATGAAGCTTCTGACAGCAACGCATGGGCGCAGACACTTCCGTCCCTTACACTACTTCGTGCCGCTTTTTCAGCCATCTGATCGAAGCGGCGGCAGCGCCTGCGCTTAGATTGGCACGGAAACCGAATCTAGAAAGCTCATCGCTTTGCTTCAACATAAAGCGGGTTAAAGTAAGACCTCACCACTACCAAGAGTCTGTGGGAAAATGCAAGAAGACATATTTATAAACTGAATTAAACGATAACCGGAAATCGGCTGGTGGATGTCTGAAGGTTAGATGGAATGTCATGACGAAATCATGTCCGTAAGAGTAGCGCCACAATGGGAAGTACGCTCAGTCATAGAGATTAATTAGGCCTCAGTGCGATACCGAGGTCCTTGGTGAAGAAAGTCACGGCAAAGTGGGCCACCATTGGTCTTACTTTCGGGCGGTCTTTCCGGCAAAGCTTGTTTGGGGTGGTTTGCGGGATTGTGCCCGTGCAGATGGCGACGCTGCGAAATGTCAATTTAAACGGTCTCGAAACACCACCTATGCCGATGACGTGACCGCCGCCTAGGTTGACTACTCCCAACTCGAGCGCTATGAGGTCAACGCTACTACGGTCTAAATCTGCTTACGCATAGCATGCGGCACCAAAGTGATTTTTCTGTGCCGCATGATTCATGCGTAACCTGTTTTATATGTAACACTTTTTATCGATAATAGGAAGTTTTTGCAGATGTTTTTCGCCGTCCCGCAACGCTCTCCGCAACCCACTACGATACCCGGAACTCTACAGGGAAGGCCATCGGCCCGCAGGCGCAGTAGCGGCTTCTTTGCGGAGGGCTAAGCGGAGGGGGAACCGCGGTCTACGAAAACTCCCTAGTATGATGCACACCTAACCTTAAAGGCCCAGCCATATGCAGCGCACTGCTCGGCGCTGTGGTGGGCGCTTTGGCTTCGCACGCGCCCTGCGCTCGATCAGAGAGGAGGGAAACAAGTGCTATGTAAAGCAAGTCCTTCGCTCTGCTCTAAACGAATGGTGAGCAAACCTGCGCGCCGAAGCACCCGATAAGAAGACAAGAAATACAAGTTTGCATTTTCTTTTCGCGAGTCTTCTATCTCTCTATAATGCGAACCTAACCAATCATCTTCATTCACTCAGCAATACATTGCAGTGTTTATTGACGACTACGCGAAATCCACGTCACCTAGCGTCTAGAACATCAAAAATGTGATGGTAGGTTTGCTCGCCAGTCTTCTGAGCGAATAAGATATGCACATCTCTTAGCGTTCTAAAGACCAAGACTTCAAAGCAAGTGATTAAAATTGCAAATACGTCAGTCTGGCAAACAAATAGTACTTATTTTTTGAAACGTGGTAACATGACAAGGCCAGGCATTACAACTGATAATTCTAATGTTGTTACATGACTTCCTCTCGAACTACCTTCCTTTGCAATAAGCTAAAAGAATTAAGGACGTTTACAATTATCTGTAATGCCGAATTAGAGCGCAGCTCTTGAGGAAGATGAGGGCAGAGAATATTCCTCTTCTCCCTCCGCACCCTCCCCTCCTTTTCGCCTCCTGCCCTCGCAATTAGTGGAAAATTTTCGCCAAATTTCACGATAAATTTTGCGAGAATGTTTCCTCTAAATTTAGCGGAAAAATGTCCCCGCTCTATTGAGCGGAAAAATTCCCCATAATGCAACGAGCGCGGTTACGCCGACGCCGACGCCGCTCAACTTGGAAACGGGTGCCTAAGAGCTGGGCTCTAAAAAAAGACTGAAGTTTTTTAAGAATTGTAACTTGTACGCAAGAAGTCGGCATAGCGGTAGCTCCGACTGCTGGCGGTTGGTCCACGGGCGCTGCATCCTTTTAAATTAGGAGGATCTTCTTCAATCGGCGCAAAACACATCTAAAGTTGTTTTAGCTTTACGCGAGCTCACCACAACCGCTTAGAATAAATAATTAAATTAAGAGCTGCGACGGTGCCGACGGCGAAGGGAGCGGTGCGCGTTGTAGCGCCGCGAAAGAGTCAATAGTGAGTTTCAGTATTAGTAGGAATCGCAAGCACTGTGTGTTTGTGTTAGCGGCGAGTGTTCTACCCTGCTTGGGGGCAAAGCCCGAATTACGCCTCACATTGGCTCATGGCGACAATCTAATTAGCGTTACTCCAATCAAATTAGTGTGATAGTGTTGAGCAGGAGCGCATCAGTAATGGGGCCGGTGCGTCGGCTCCAGGGGAAGCAACCACCGGTTTCGTAGTTCCTATTCCAAAAACTCGACCGGAGGCACGGAAATGTAAAATCGCGCGATGGTTGGACCCCGTCAGACGCGAAGGTTTTTCCGGACCATTTTACGGTCGAGTACTCTTATGAGCGAGATCGTCGCGGACGATGTCGAGAGGTTACAATCTCGTCGTCGTCGCTGGTCACCAGCGGGTCAAGGTCATAATGCCCAGCTCCCAACATCTCTTGATACTATTTTCTCTCATCGCCGCTGCGATCAGTAAAACTCACGTCTGAACTGGGAGACTCCGTCGAAGCGAGCGATGCCGTGGACGTGAGCGTCTCGAAACTGTATGTGCTCAAAACGCGAAGGGAAAACGAGGAAGCTGAAGCGCGAGACGCCATCTGAGCCGAGTCTGCGATGCATGCTTCAGGGGGACGCCGCACCTCTAGGGACGGTAGGCGATGCACGTGACCGACCGATCAAACGTAGCGGACTCCCCGAATGGGGTTGATCCGAGGATCCCGCCAATAAATCGATTTATATGCGAAACTATCGCGCCATTGACAAAACAAACTTTGCTAAAGTATAGTAACATAAAAGGGGTCCTCCTAGCTCAGTTCTCTCATATATTATATTTGGTGTGTCCTAAGTGATTTGATATACGCTCATAATCACAAGATCGATTGTATGATAAGCTTGTAATATAATTTTTGAGTACACATTAGCGGATAAGATTATACTTACCACGTGACAACCCTGCAACCAGCTTCTGTAACCTGAATGTCAAGCCTTTTTATGCAAATTATTTTTAGAACCAGGGGATGTCTTAAATGCCACGTATTCCGTAATGTACTAGTCATCACTTCTGGAATCCCATCAGGGTTTAGGGAATATATAAGTATTTAATTATTGAATAATGATACCTCACAGGATCATTAATAACATTGTGTAATGGGGGAAATTTAATAGATAAAAAAAAAAAGAGCGCCATAAATACTCATACACAGAACCACAGTAGTGGTGTCACTCGATTTGTACATAAAAGTCAGTTGAACTAGACACAGTAAATACATTATTGAATACATGAGAAAAACGACAATTAATCTAACATAATAAAGGAAGTAAATACAATTAGGAAAGAAACGCAGTACATAGAAAAAACAAGCTAAGTTTTTTCACGATAAAGTGTGGTTTCAGTAATGGTGACTATGGATTCAGGGAGGTTGTTTTCTGTGCGGATGCCTCGTGGTTCAGCTGCATTGATTAATGCGTTCGTTGAACCAGTAAGGTGTTGCAACCTTTTGCTGCTTGTGGTGCAATGGGATATTCTCTTGGGCGGTTTAAACAAAGAAATATTTGTATAGCAATTGCTGTAATAGAACTTCTGTATTATGCACATGAGAGAGAAGGTTCGACGTACTTCAACCAAAGGTAATGAGCACTGACCTTTGAGGAGAGAAACACTTGTGTTAAAGGAATAGGATGATAATAATGAGCGTGCTGTGCGATTTTGAACTGCTTCAATGCGAGTGGTTAGATATTTTTTATGAGGGCTCCAGAAACCTGATGCAAATTCTAGTTTGGTGCCGACATATGTTTCGTAAGCCTGTTTTCGGAGATGATAATGAGCTTTTTTAAGGTTACGTTTTATATAGCCGAGATATCTGGATCCACAAAAAGTTAGATTTGAAATCGACACCAAAATTGTTGTAAGATGAACATGTACTTCGAGCTGACGTGCCTAAAGACTCTGAAAACTGCTTACGAGTGAAATTCATGAGTTGACATTTTGATTTATTAATAGCATTTACCAATCATCACAGCAGTTATTAATGCGCCCAAATCATTTTGAAGTAGTAAGTGGCCATGGGGATTTTAATTTTTCTGTATATAACACAGTCGTCAGCAAAGAAACGTACATTTGAGGACAATGAATTTTGAAAGATGGTTAATTTGAATGAGAAATAACAAGGAACCCAGAACGCTTCCCTGCGCATCTCCCGAAGATATATTAGTAATGCCAGACTGAAAATAACCACAATGTACTGACATGAAAGTGATAGAAAGTTGCGGCTCCATGACAGGTTTCGAGAATATAGGTGAGTGAAGAAAGCTTGAGCAAAAGACGACAATAAGGAACACGATGAAAAGTTTTTGAAAAATCCAGGAATATTGCATCAGTTTGAGAGTTAGAGCTCACACTAAGATGTAAGTAGTGGGTAAGTTTGAGCAGTTGTGCTTTGCAAGACAAAAACCTTACGAAAGCCGTACTGGTGTTTGTAGAAGTGGTAAGATTCCAATTGCGATGCATTATGTGTAAAGAATTATATGTTAAGGTATATTCCACTCAACACTGGCTAGGGCGATGGAGCGATAGTTTTGTGCGAGGTGGCGATCTCCATTTTTGAAAGCAGGAAGAACCTTTCTGATTTCCCACTCCTCTGGGATGTGGCCTCTGGGATGTGGGCAGAGATTGTTGAAAAAGTTGGTAGAAAAATATCACTAGATGTGCGCTTCGTATTGTTAAGTACCTTAGTGGTAACTGTGTCTGAGCCGGCCGATGTGGTAATATTTAGGTTACATATAATGTTTTAGTGCCTTGCTTTGTCGTAGTGATAGCACTCATAGACCTGCAGATTACATCATGTATAGTTGGCATTGTTTAAAGGACTTCATGGTTAAATATAGACGCAAAATAGTTGTTGATAACAGGATATTCAGCATCATAAACGTATTCACCTGAACGGGTACTCAGAAATATTTTGTTTAATGTTTCGTCAGGAGCAGTAAAATTCCAGATTTTTGGGGAATTTGTTTTAAAAGAGATAGTGGATCAGGGCCATATAATTTTTCTTTAAACGTACGGAGGTGTTAAACATATAGTTTAGCAGCTGAGGTGTACTTAGACCAAACAAGATCGCGATTGACATGTTCGTTAACCTCAAACAAGATGTTAGGAAAACGTACTGAAACATGACGAACACCATCATGCCGCGTTTTCAACGCCGTCTGAATGGGCCCATTGCAAGTAGCGTCGGCGACATCTGGACTTGAGCTGAAACCAGGTATAGCAACTTTATCTCTGGTGATTCGACAACAGCCTCAAAACGACTGAGAAGCGAGAGTAAAATATCTTAAATGAACTATAAAATGCTCCGAAATTTCATGACGTAAAATTTTATAATACTCGTCAAGCGATTCAATGAAAGGACGTTCGATTAAATGTACACTTATTCGATGAAACGGCGTTCGATAAAATGTCTGATACCCTGTCTTCACGTCCCGCGTGGTGGCTCATCCAACCCGATGCTTGCATGACACGCTCCGAGCAGTGGATTGGCCGCCGCGGCTTGTAGGGTCCGCTCCTCTAGATTGGAAGGTGGAGAATAGATCAACGCGCTGCTTACATACAGGTTACGATCATTACCTTGCGTAAAAAGTAAAGAAATTGCTTTACAATTGCCTTCTAGATTATGTAACTGTGACCTTAGAAAAGTATATGGCTATTATCTTAGAATATTATGCCAAATGTAAGGGATTACAAGTAATTTCGTTACTAATAACGGATTACGTAGAAGTCCGACTGCGACACACGCAGCCATTCAAACGTCGAAGATCCTGTCCGCACCGAAACTATTGTGTTCACTGGTTGTGACCCGTATTCAGCCTAGTAAAGTATTAGCTCTTACCAAGAGTACAGGGGTGACAGCCCAACCTAAGCAGTTGAACATGAGTGTAAGGAGGAGCTCCCCTCTTAACAGGGCCCTCTTTTTGTGTGCCCCCACGTCGCATCCTGGATGCCTCTGTACTCCTCGGAAATTAGCCCATCACTCAAATTTTCTACAAAAGCCACTTTCCTCCCTCTCCGCCCATTGCTTCCACACTAATACGCGCAGCAAGTGATACAGGGTATATATCGGGTGCCCCCAAAACTCGCCTTTTCCTCCATCGAGTGTTATCTTTTACCCCGAAGTCGATACGAAGAAACCAACTTCCTTCTCTGCTAGGCCGGAAGGAAGAAAGAAGGACTATCAAATCCATTTAATTCCTGACCAATATTTGTTTTTTGTAAAAGGTCAAATATGGTAGGAAACTTCCGGAAAAGGGCACCATTAGAAAGGGAGAGGGGTAACACTTATTTGTACGAACTTCTAGCTGAAATATAAGCAAAATTGTGCAAAAAAGCGACGTTTCGTGAGCTCCATCTAGTTCACAGCAGCTGAATGGAGCAAACAGGATCTAGCTTCGTCACTCGAAGGAACGTTCGCACTCGCTTGTACCACGTCCACGCAACTTTACACAGGCAAGAGCTCAAAAGCTGCATTTGGATAATGGTAATTTCCCTTAGAATGCAAAGCTTTTTTTTATATTTTAGTTGCAATATTATCTGCTATTAGATATCTCGCAAGCGAAAAATGCAATATTATCTGCTATTAGATATCTCGTCGAAAGCTAGCTCGTCGACGGCCAACACGTTGATGACCGATTCGTCGAATAGGCCGATTCGTAATAGGGCAGTTCGTCGAAGAGCAGCTTGTCGAAAGGGGCAGTTTGTCGAAGGGCGATTCGTCGAATGGGTTGAATGACGGTCCGATGTAAAATTCCTAGTTTCTTGTTATTTTTACCTAAATTTCTATTTGCGCTTGACTAGGGACAGCACCCTTGTTAGATTACAAGAAAAAAATTACAAAAGGCGAAAACAGGACGGAAGCTAGAGACAAGTTGAGAAATATGTCATCTCGGGATCGTCCTTTTGTTCCTTTCCTTCATTACTTTTTTTTTTGTTTGTAATGAGCCACTGCTGGCTGTCGCCGCGAAGCGGCTTCAACGGGTGAGCCACGTAGGTTAGCATTTCCACAATGAGCAGCCGCAGACTGTCGCCGCGAAGCGTCGTGAAAGCGTGGGCCTTGTTGGTTAACAGTCGCCCCAGTGATTCACGTGGGGAGTAGTGATTGTCCCCTACTTCACCGTGACAACTGCGAAAGCGGTAATTTATCTTCGACAAGAAAGAGCACAGTGGAGGTCAAAAACCCTACGGTGATTTTAGGGATAACTAGAGGGCAGTGCCTACAGGCCTTAAAATTTCAGGACAAAGCATATATTTTTGCTTTGAAAAGCGGCGACCAGCTGGCCTCTTCGACGAGTTTTCCTTCAACGAGTTTCCCTATGAAAAATTTGCCTATTTGACGAATGGGCCGCCGACGAGTTGGCCGTCGACGAGTTGGCCTAGACCCTCGGGAAGCTTGCGGGAGAGAGTGCAGACTTGCTTTGAGCCGAATTTAGATTTCTTTCTCGAGGGGAGGGGAGAACAGTTAGAAGTGTGAATAGAGACGAAAAATGCAACATTAACCATCAACCTTTGTACTGAAAGGCTTTTGTCGAAAAGTCAAACTTCACAGTGCCAGCTCACAACAAAACAGTCCACTACATAAACCGACTTGACAAGGAGTCTAACCTCTTTCCGTACAACTCGTAACAATCGTTTAAGTATTTGTCATTCACTGGATCAAGGAGCTGATAAGGGGGACATGTCACAGCAGATTGGGTTGTTACTGTGGTGAGGAAGTAGTCGTAAACTTGGAAGCCGGGCATGTGTGCGTGTGTGTGTGTGGGGGGGGGGGGCTGAAAAAATAGTAATGGCTACAAGTAGCGTATTACTTCTGAATGTAATAAAAATATTCTCGTGAATACTAAGCTTATGAATATAGTCAGGTTATTACCAATTTATTCCAAAAAGTCATACAATTCAAGAAACGTGATTACTTCTGATGGGTTCCGTACAAGTCTGGTCAGATGGTGCCACATTAGCAGACGGGCGCAATAAGTATAAAAAAAAGGTTATATATTTTTGCGTTTTGGTTGAGGTAAGTTTGTTCTTTAAAACTGTGATGCGATGCTTCCACTACCTTCGGGCTCTTCTGTGGTGAATAGCAGCACTGTACATTACGAAGCCGATTTTGTGCGGTCACTTCAAATACTTACCCTGGATTCGGGGACACGAGGTGTTGCGAATGGTTGTAAGTCTATGCAACTTTACAATGGGCCTCGTGGTCGATATTTAGGGAAAGGACCGCTGCACACGCACCTTTAGAGAAAGTAGGCCAAGCAAGAGATGAAGATGAATCAACGTGGCTTAGAAATGGGCTGCATTGATTCGTGGTAATATTATAGCGGAATATACCAGGTGTCACGGCCTTTTAGTCACTAACTCACTATAGAGTAAACATAGGAAGTACTAGCAAGCTTAATGACCAAGCGTATAAAAATTAACAATCCAGGATTACTGCTTTCCAAGGAGATGTTACAGAAATACCCGGTCAAGCTGGGGCTTTGAAAATTTTAAATTATTCTGATTGGTAATTAGGAGGGTTTTACAGTAAATATCTAGTGGTAAATGTTGCACTACCATTAGGGCACGTCGAGCAATATATATTTAGGATAGTGTTTCCTTGCCGCAACCCGAATCCTACACAGGTAGCAAGAAAGACAAATGCCTAAGTTGAGACAACCTTGGCAATCTCAGAGGCCTAATTTGGGCCTACTACGATGCTTGCTCCAAGGCGTTAGTATAGCGCCAGAGTGCCTTTAAAATAGTTTGTTGTTGGGCGAGTTGGTGAACGTTTGGATACATGTCTTTGCGCAAAAATAAAGTTGTAAGTTGGGCTCGTGTTTGTTTCTCTCTCTTGTGTCCGTCTTTTTTTGCGCAAAACCATGTACCCAGAGTGCTTTTCTTGGTCGTTTCTATGGCTTTTTTCTGTTTCGTCACAAAATTGATAAAGTGCCAGCGCCTGAACCTGACACTGACACTGGATGAAGTGCGAGTGCCAAATAAGTGCGTGAATTTGGCACTTGTTTAGCAACATAGGCCCAAAGGGACCACATAAAATCCGAGAAACCAAGAGTGAAGCCTAACTCTGAGACTTGTTTGGCGATTTAAGCCCAACAATATCAAATGACAAAAAGAATAAAATAAAAACAGCAGTGAAGTTTAATTTTTGCACATGTTTGGAGAATTGAGACCAAAATACCCAGAATTTGGCCAAAAAAGAAAAAAAGGTCAAGTTTGGATTACATCGGCTTCTTCGGGATTTTTAAGGTAATGAATTTCCACACAGAAACAAAATTTTGGCTAAAGTGAAAGCTTGGTCTAGTTGCTATGATATACTTCGGGATTTAAACAGCGCAAAGGACGGAGGACCTGGCCATGTATCTCGCTTATGCGAAACCGCCAAAATTCAGTGAGACATATTTTTAATGCAGAAATGTTGCCCCATGAGAAAGAAATAGAAACAACGATTTCGTCGTGAGATATATGTTAGCTTAAGTGTTTGAGTATGATATTACGGCGCGAGCAGTCAACCGGTCATATCCGCTCGCGTCGCCTCGGCTGGCAGCACAAGTCTCGTACTGACCTTCGCCGAGAAGCATTTACCCATCGTGAGCAGCAAGTTGAAATACAGCGATTTTACCCACTACTGGGTCTTCCAATAGATTGTAGCAGAGAAATGTCGTCGGGTATTGTAGATCGTTGTCGCGGGGACGCAGCCGTCATTGCGCAAAAGGCGGCCACGGTCCTGGGAATTTACACATTTAAACTCTGCCAGTCTTGGCTTCTGCTCCCTCGCTACTACGTCCTCTTCGCTGAAGCGAGGCAAAGTCTCTGTGGAGAGTTTCGACTCTCACGCTATTTTTTCGAAGACAGTGTGCGCAGCAAAATGCCTAAACGCGATTTTGGTCTTACGCAAGAGGGGCGGAGACAACGCTATTTCTTCGGGCACGCAATCTGTTTAGGTACGCTACTGCCCTCATGGGCAATATACTTTATTTAGAGTAACTGCATATGCTCCACCGTGCGGAGCGAAGGACTGAAAATGCTTCCAGGTGGTCATGTTGGATCCAAGACCGCACTTGCATGAAGTTACCGTCGCTTCTGAAAGGGTCCCGGAAGCGCGAGCTTCGCGATCGTCCTCCATGTCGTCTTCTTCGCAAACTTTGAAAACATGTTTTAAAACATTTCTCGCGTTATAAAACAATGCGATTATACTGTATACTGTGGCTGCACCACATAATATTGTATGGTCAAGAAACATTCTAGTTTGTCATATTTTAGTGTAGGATGTATATTTCGCAAACGCAAAGCGAAAAACATGATCCTCCCGAAACTCGGCGCCTGCAAGGTTACTTTCCCGCACTAAGGCCGGATCCAGCTCGGTGCACGTGACCGCTTCTCTGCCAATACGGAGCGCGGCGAAAAGAAAAAGAACGCGATACTCTGGCTCAGCAAGCAGAGTTTATACAGTTACTCTAACCTTATTGAGCTTTGCGCTCAATCTGTCGAATGTTGCGTCAACCTTCTTCCTTAGCCTCAAAAATCCCAACCGATTTTTGAGCTTTGAGGTGACCCGCAGAGCCCTGCTATGGGAAAGCGATGCTGCACTACTGCCCTATCTCGCTGCGCAATCAACGAAGAAATAAGAGGCAAACTAAAGTAAATATGCGGGTTACGTTCTTGTTTCGTTTCAATACGCAGTTTTAACAGTGAAGCTTTAATGAATATAGCTTTCTACTGGGACCATCTTAGTGGCAAAATCACAGGTCCCACGCCGACTGCTTCTACTGCGGGTGTTTGTTAAACGTTCTTAATATATGAAGCTCCCCAATAATATATTAATGGCTGGTTAAGGCCGCAACCCAGATTTCTGCAGGTTGCGTCCACATCCACCAAAACGAGAACAGCAATAGAGACACCGAGACGACGGTTGGTCACGCTTCTTTCCCGAGTCTATTTATTGCCTTGCGTGCCACGTTGTGTGCGGCAAACAGTTTTCCCAGAGGGTACATTCTTGGTGCCTTTGAGGTCATTCTGATCGGAACCAACGCAACTTTCTGAACCAAGCTCGCTAATAGAATTAATTTTAAAGCACCTACCGCCTCCACCCCATCCCAGAAAAACAACAACGTATGAACGAGCGCGGAGAGCGCTATGCAGGTAGAGCGGGGAGGGTGGAGGAGCCTCACAGTTGGCGGAAGATGTTCGATAGTTCGAGCGGCCGCCGAGAGATGGCGCTAGTAATGAATAAGGTCTATTACGGAGAAGAGGGCTCGACGGAATTTGTTGGGCAAGTACCCAAGGAGAGCAGCGCGCACTGTTTATGCGTTGACGCAACTTCAAAAAGAATTCACGGGCAGTGCTCTTTGCTCTCTCGCTTTTAACAAAAGTATGTGCTTTCTTTTCCCAGTAAAAAGGTTAACGTTTATGTAGCGGAATTCAGCTTTACTTGGCGCCTATCAAGGATAGAATAGAACACGGCGCATAAAGACGCTCTGCAGCATCTGTACATGTGCACCGCCATGACCGACCTTCTGTTTTTGTTTCTTCTTATTTTGATAACTTCCCTCCATCGTTACCACAGCAGGACACGTCAGACTAATTCTAGATTCGAGGGTGTCCATCTCCCCTGCACTGGCCTTTATGGAGCCTCGTCAACGCGCACTTTAGTCGCTTGGTATTTCGGTAAGACAAGATAAGGTCAGCAATCGCGGCTGTAATCGGGCGCGTGTGCAAAGCGTCTATACAGACTCGTGACCGTTGCTCCAGAAACGTAAATGGCTATATTTTCACAACTTCATATACAATATTTAATTACCTTTGCAAGTTGCTCGCCTTAATACGAAATTGATCACACACTTGTTACCTTTTTTGTTTGTTTTACTCCTGCATTACTCAAAAGGAAGGGGCGGAAGTCATAACATGTCTAGTGTGTGTTTCAGTGGCAATATTGTTTGCACATCACAAATTCAATGCACAGAAAAAAGCACTCGGTACGATCTTACCTCCATTTTAATTTTGTTAATTTTAGGAGGTGAGATCTATTATGTATTGAACAACCTAAACGTAGGTTTGAGATAAAAGATTCGTGTGCTGATTAACCGAGAAATAAAAAAAAATTAACCACATCAGTCAGCCATAATGAGCAATGGTTTTCCCCACTATGTTTAGCGGTTTTCCGTGTCGTCTAGCCGGAGAAGCTGGGGAGTTTTCGCAGATTCTTTTCGCAGTCCAGCAGCGCTCTCCGCAACCCGCTACGGAACTCAGAACTCTACAGTCAAGGCCATCAGCGCGCAGGCGCAGTAGCGGCTTTTTTGTTGCGGAAGGCTTAGCGGAGTGTAAACGCGGGCTACGAAAAATTCCTATTGCCGTTTTGCGGGCGGCGAGATTTTTAGCGGCTTTCAAATAATCTTAGCAAACTTCCAGTGGTCTACAGTTATCACGAGTTTACATTTATCATATATAAATAACATTATTAATTTATTAAATCAAAGTCTCGAGGTCGTCATCTTTGTTTACTCTCGGGAAAGTTATCAGTGAGAGTAATTCTTGCAAAGCGATTGAGGTATTACAGGGCCAAACCTTGAAGCATATTTTCAACTTATTTGTGCGTAAATTTAGGAATTCGTTTTCCAAGGTGACAGGACTATGTTAAACTATGAATAATATAAAAAATCATGCGGGCTCTAAAATTCAATACTTTGAGACCGGATTTCTAAACGTTTTTGGGTAACGTTCGACGGGTTGGGTAGCTACTGGAAAATATGTATGTTTTTCAAAACATGTGAATTTGTTTATTGAAGCTTTGAACTGCCACAACATATTACGCTAAAGATCGGAACGATAGAGGTGTACGTCGAAGGTATGGCAAAACAAGAGACCTGGCAACGCCTGTTAACACAAATATAAAAGAGTTGGCATGGTTCCGTCCAAGGAAGTGATCCGAGTCAAACAACATAATTCAATATTAAGGGCACTTTTTTAGTTACACAGTTTCAGACTATTAAGGAATATATTGTGTTAAAAACTAAGTCTTGCCCTGCACCTGTAATTTACCGGTTTTTGGGTTTGTTTTAGATTCCCATTGTGAGTATAATTTTTCAGTTGATAACCATCGCTACATATACGAATTGGCGCATAGGCACACAGATTATTTGAAATAATTAGAGTTATCGGCGAACAGCAAGACACGATAGCCTAGAGGATATTGTTCTTTATAGCTGCTGCATGTTGGCTAAATAAGGGCGGTTTCACCCACAAAAATCTGACTGGTAGTGCCGCAAACTGCACTGCTTGATGGAGGTTGCTATCCGACAAAATGAGCTACGTGATCAATGTATTTTTCTCACTAAAATCATCAAAACGAACACTTTGGATAAAATAAATTCGCAGAAAGTATCAGATAAAGTGATGATGCTGTTCAGAAATTATCAACAAGCAACCCTCTCAGTGATCAGCAAACTTTCATATCCCTCGGCGTTTACAGCTGGCCTATGCTTTCTCAACATGTAAGCCACTGCGCATTCTCGGAAAACTCGTGGAGTTCTTCCTTTCACTAAAATGTTACTCTATGTCCCCGCATGCACAATTCGCTGACGAGGACTTGATCGTTCTTGTTTCTAAGAATGTGGGATGCAGCCCTGCAGCTTCAAAATCCCAAGCCGGCTTGGCTGTGCTCCCCTTCCAGCCAGTGTTGTATACGTTCCTAAAAAAAGGAATGCAAGATCGTTCCTCGTTCCTTCTGATTTTTGGAACGCGTTCCCGTTACAAGTTCCATCTGTGAAAAAAGAACTCGTTCCCGTTACAGTTAAAAAAATGAAAGGTATCGTTACATATACGTTACATTTTCATTTTGCTGATTACAATATTTGGTTAAATCGATGAAAGTATTCTTTTCTTCTTTATTTACCCCATCAAACGGGAACATACGAATTTGAATGCCGTGATGGAAGGGCACCAGGAGAAGAAAACAAGTGGAAGCAGGGTTTCATTTGTTGATATATCACCTTTGAAAATCGTAACGTTTAATCATATTCATGTTTGTGGTGGGCAAACGAGCCAAATGTACTATTAATCCGCATTGCACGATCGTCTGACAACAACCTCACATGTTTCTATCAAACAAAGTCCTTCGTTTGAACTTAACAATAGTTGCTTATCGATGTTGGTGTCTGCAAGCGAGCCAGTGAAGAAGAGTGGTAGGGCTTCTGGAAGGTCAGTCTTGAGAACTACAAGTTTTTCTTCGCGAAGGTCTAATTCGTTGTTCAGTTTGAAGGTGGGGGACAAGGGAGAGAAAGAATAATGGTTAATTTTTGTGCAACCATTTAGTGACCAATGTTTAGGATACAAGGGTGTGCTCGATGTCCGGTAGCCTCTTCTCTTGTTGCGACTGTAGGTCGCTTTGTGTAAGTTCAATGGCCGCTGTAGCCGGCCTTATGTTTCTGGGTATATGAGGATTCCTGGAAGCAAAGAAAGTAGCTGAATTTTAAACGTCCCTCTTTCTGTGTCTTTTTTTTTCGATCAAACTTTTGCTTTTTTAACGCAGAATCGGGCGCTGAAAAAAGAAATCGATGTCCACTAGCTCTTCTGCACCCGACTGTTACCAAGCGAGGACCAAGTAAAATAAACCTTAAAATAAGAAACCAAAACGTTAACGAGATTCTGCTCTTCGTAAATATATTGTTTTTATTCTTATAGAATTTCCCTCTTACAAATAAAATAAAAATAACCGCAACTGAACGAAACAAAGTAACGCCGTTCCTTTTTCCGTTCCAGTAAAAATGTAACTAGTTCCCGTTCCAGCTCCACCCATGCAAAATGGAACGGCGGCGTTCGTTCGTTCCTCCTAAAAGGAACGCGTTCCAGGAACGCCGTTCCGTACAACACTGCTTCCAGCCTATGCGCAGCGCAAGTTCGTCTGCTTCTTTTGCAAGGTTTGTGGTGACATCAGAACGCTGCGCTCGGATTGGTTCTGATTGAAGGATAGTGGGTAGACCTCAAAGCAACTTGCTTTGCCTTCAATCGAAGCCAATCAGAACTCGGCGTCGTTCTGACGTCACCGCAACTCCTACTACAAGAAGCAGACAACTTGCTCTCCTCATTGCTTGGTGTCGAAATTTGATGATACTGGTGGTTCCCCGCCGATCTTCGTTTAAGCTAGCACCTGGGTTGATGCTACAACTGTTCACTCAATGAACTTCTCCCATTGCACCCAGATGTTTCTGGCTACAAACACCCTCTAGTCGCTCAAGTCACATGCGCATGCAAGCCACTTGCGTGAGCTGGTATGGTTGGTCGCAGACAGGTATTTTCCCTTTTATGCAGTCAGCATTCAGAGAGGATGAGCAAGGGCAAGTTTCATTGGCATCCTTGCTGTGTTTGCTGGGCGCGCGGGCGTAGGCAGTAGCACAAACAGACAAGAAATGGGCTTCTCCGGGTGGTCATTGTTTCGAGCAAAGCGAAAACCTTGTTATTTTTGGGACAACGAAGAAATAGAGGGGGGGGGGGGCGGACGTATGTAGCCGACGCGACACTTTTATGGGTCGTCAGTTTTCGGCTTTTTGTGTTCACTCGAAGGTCTTCGTTCGTTTTCCAATAATAACTCGAGGCCTGTTCCCTTCTCATGCAGAGTCGAAACCTTACGCCCTGGCTGAAAGCACAAAACAGCCAGGGGCCGGGGACTACATGCTGACGCGCTTCTTTCCTTCAATTCCTTTCCCTGTCTTCGCTAGCGCCATCGCTTTAAAAACGCGAACATAGTTGCATCGCCATTCTTCCACTACATCTCACCTATTGATGGGTCTGAAGAGGTCTAACGAGTAATGGTCAGTAATTCGTTACTAAAAGTAATTAAATTACATTACAAATTACATCTTGAAAACAGTAATACGTTCATTCCTAAAATGCAAAATGCAATGAATTAAAGCAGTTCCTTGACTTGCAAGAGATTACAGATCAGCACGTAAATTCGGACGAAGGAAGATCAAAGCCTGTGAAGTCATGCCTCAAATTTACGGGAGGGTAACTGTGTCTTTCTCAATCTGAAATCAACCATTTTCAAAAATTATAGTTTTGGAGTGTTTTGGGACACGAGTGAATCCGGAGGTGAGAAAACTCATGTTCCGGAATTAAAATAATATCCCTACCTAAAGGGCCACTGAAAACCCCAACGAGGGGTGTTTTCTTATTATTGTAAGCACTAGAAAATGATTCCTAGGGAACGCCCTAAAAATATCAAGCTTGAGATCTGCGTATTTGCAGAGAACAAAAAAATGTAGAAAGCTTTATTTGAAACGCCCCTCCGAATCTATGACGTAGTTAGCGAAATGGTGCTCTCCTTGCCTTTTTGGATGTCTTCAAACCGAAAGTGTGGTTTAACTTTCTCCCCTTCTCTCCATCGTCCATGGCCACGCGCACGTGCTTCTCGATCAACTGTGAGAGTATTTCGCGATACCTTTCTTAGCGTGCAGACGACGTGTCACTTTTCAATACCCATTTTGTTTTTTTTCAGCAGTGTCAGTTGGTGCTAAAACGATTTTATAAAGAAGGCAAGGAAGACAACGATGCGTAGCTGACCTTGGTGAGCGAAGTAGAGGGCGATGTCGCAAAGGTTCTGCGGGATGCTCTGCTCCAGTACTACCAAATTAAGAAGTGCCGTGCAACGTAAGTTTTCCAAAAGATGAAGCACAAAATATTGCACGCGTTTGGCTGCAATCTCCCGAGAACAGCTGCAGACGCCAGTCTCATACGCCCTGATCTCGCCACATTGTTCGCAAATTAGTGAGAAAAACCTCCATCTACCCAAATCGTTCGTAGTTGGATTCCTACCTGAACTGAAATGTGCCACTGTTTCGACGAACTTTCTGATCTGTGACTTCATATTGAAATTGAGAGTGTGAAAAAAAACAAAAACCATCAGGTCTTATTTATATTTTTCGAAATCAGCAGTGTTTAGTGCTCTTACAGTCATCGTATAGAACGTCTTTTAGAATTCGCCATAATAATTATTACAGACATGCAACTTGCGGCACCTCTTAACGTTTTCAAAAATGCCTTCGTCAGTATCGGTCCTAAAAGAAATTAATAAAGAAGCGAGGCGTCGCTTAAACTGGAGGAGGAGGAGGCAAACTTTGACGGGCTCCTTGGCGCATTAATAATTATTTTTCCACGATGATCTTTTTATGTGTGTGTGCGTTACGCCACGCGCTTTTAAAGCGTTGGGGATGGTAAAAAAACATCCAACTTGAAACAGGAGCTTGTTCAATGAAAGTAACGTTCCCCTAATACTGATATTCAAACCGTCAATCTAGAGAATAGAGTGAATTGTCACGCGAAAGTCAATGCCGCGAAATTCAGAGCCTATATATATGAACATTCGTCGAATCTGGCACGCTGCGCTTCTTGCCCGGTCATTGAGTCAGACACACTTGCGGGCAAGCCTCCTTTGGCCACGCAGACAAAGATATGGGTGGGCTTGCAGCATGTTGAGCGCGGATCAAAGCCGAGCACTCGCACTCTTCACTTTTTTCTGAAATGCCACAGGAAGTTCTCCGTGATTGCTACGACACTGACAGTTTAAAAAATAGAAAGCTCGAGGTACACCTATAAGCACTTCTTATGAGTTTTGAATGCGAAATCATGCAAGCCGCTCGGCCGCTTCCTTTTTCGTCTGCTGCGGTACTTTTCGTCGCCGGTCAGCGCGCGTCCTGCACTTGGCACGCTGACCTCTCACGCTCCGTTTTAACGGCGCGCTGATGGACACGCAGCGCCATGGGGTGAACGGTCGTGGAAACCGACGAGCGCAGCGGCCAATGGGAGCACCGCGCCGTCAACACTCGCCAGCCAATGGAACCGAAGGCGAAATCGTGGAAACTTGGTGCCGTTTTCGAGCTTCAAACTGATGACGTCAGCTCGCTCCACGGGACATTTAATGCTTTCGCATTAAAAAGGGGGCGTGGCGCGTCACAAGCCTCCGGTCAACTCCCCGCACCCACTAGGACTACTGCGACATGAGCGGATAAGAACACCGAAGAGCAAATCGCAACGCAAATAAAAAAGCGTGATTATAATAGGGTCCTGTCTTGGTGATGGAGAAGCTACAGCTCAGTAATTGTGCCTATAAGACGGTTCAGCTGCACGAGTGAAACCACTGAACAGACCTGCAGAGAAAGGATTAACTGTCTCCCGTTCAACACTCTCGAGTCTAGTTTCCTTCACACTGTGAATTTGTTTTCCTTTTTAGATTTTCACGAGGAGGCGCTTGTACTGCCTTTGGTAATCTTATATTGACCGTGCCACTCAGTTTTTTGCCATAGCTCTATCACGGAGCGCACACAGCGATGTCTATTTTCCTATTTATCCCATACATCGCAAAGAAGAAGATTCAGAAATGTAAACGTAGATACAAACGATTAATTGCGGCATCACCGAACTTGAGTATCGCGGGGAAGCAATATTATTAAGGCGAAAACTTAGGCTATGTACAGGTGTACCCGGATTTATCAAGAGCCTTGGCGTCACTCAACTATGTATGTGTCATTTCTACATTCACTGAAAGTGAGGGACTGAAACCGCAAATTATATTAGACCAGGGTTAGTTTTCCGGTTGCCGTTTTTTTTCTCAAATTGGTTCGTTTTGGTTATTTAGGGTTTCTATTTTTGCAATTTTGTTTATCGGTTACTCGCCACTAAAACTGATTTTGTACTCTTTGGTGTCTCTTTTCACAAGCAAATAATGAAAGTATTTTGTCTACGACAGATTTTTTTAACATTTGACAACAGTTCTTGAATAAGCAGTTTCAAGTAGTTGCCGACATTTTACATCGGGTCAGCGATGCGAACATATTCGGAGTCATAAAAATGAGTTCGTGTGTGTGGATATGTAGACAGCGCGATGCTTGTCAACCGTTCAGAGAGGTAATATGTCTATGCGCTGTAGATGGAAAATTTAGACAATGCAGACCGGCTAGCCTGGTATCTTTGAGTGCCTCACGCTGTAGAGATGGACGATGGCACGCCGGCACGATGCTCATTTATAGGGTGTTCGGAATGCCAAGGCTCGATCTAAAATGGGTCGTAAAAATTTGCTCCTCCATGTAGCAATCTTAAATTTCCATCAATGGTGTATTCACAGGTAGGTTTTACATTGAAAAATTACAAAACGTAGCTATCTTTCAGTAAAACATATTTGGCCGAAATCTTGCCAGTGTAAAGGGCGGACGGCGACGGAGACGACCGATTCGAATGGCGGGGCACGTTTGGTGCACATAGTGGTGGAAGGCGTTAGCCGACCAGCAAAAGAATGCAGACAACACGCAGAGGAAATCCGTCGGAAGCAAGAGCGCCGTCGTTATGCAACCGCGTTTTCTTTTATTTTTGTTACTTCAAGTTTTGCTATCATTGTACGAATTGGTTCCTGCACTAAACGTACCTTTCCAAAAGATATATGTTATTTTGAATAGAATACGGTCGTCGCGGGTAGTCTAGATATCTTTTTTTTCAAGCAAGTAGGGACAGGCAGGTAAAGCTATGTATCAACACATGCGTCAAATGCGCCCCGCCGATCCACTCGGTTGACTGCGTCGCCGTCCGCCGCTGACCCTGCACTCTAAAAAAAAGGGAGTAGTACTTCCTCCTTTCAAGGAGGAACTCGCGTGTATCATATATCGCGGTCATATATTGAGGACAAAACGCGAGGAAATTTCCTCCCCTAACAAGGAAGGAAAATTGCCACCTATATTTGCTCGTGGAGAAAACGTTCCTCCCCTAAAAGGAAGGAAAATCGCCACCTTTCTTCGCCCAATGGAGGAAACTTTCTCCCTCGTCTAATTAATATAGCTTCCACCAGATGGCGTTCAAAACAGAAAAAAATGTTGGTGAACAGCCAATTTGTTTTTCAATGTCCCCCACTCTTGAATGCTACATGGTAAACACACATAGAGCACTGAACACACATGAATACACGAAACACAACCAGAACACCCCACAACAGCAACAACGCAGCGACACCGAACCTCCACCCCTCTCCACGTAAGCTAAGTTCGCACTCTCTCTATATATGGCAGTCTTATTTTGAATCCGACTTCGTCGGTGACTTCCATTTTGTCGCACAAACACGGAGAGACGGAGCAAATATTACTCGTACTTTATACATCATTTCAATTATCTCTTGGAATAGCCCCCATCTCTTAATTCAACACCCTGATCAAATCAAATGTAGATCATTAGGCTAATTAACTAAAATTGAATGATTATCTTTTTTTTAATAAGTTCGAAGAATCATGTTGGCAATGCAGTGTTGAAATGCAGTACAATGGTGCTGAAATTTGCCACCAAGCTATTTTTGATTGGAGTGCTCAGTGCAGTGTAATCTCTTTTAAGTTTTGGTGGGAGAATAATTAATTTTAAATGTTGCACAAGTATTTCAATGAAGTTTTCAAACAAAAAATATTACTGGTTTTAACAAGACTCGTTGCAACAGCAGAGGACATATCTTGGGTCATGCTTTGTCACCCGTATTAGAGAAATTTAATATTGTTTTAATTTTTCTAACCTGGATCGTTTTTCCTATAAAAAGTAAGTGCCGGGAGCTATAAGGACCCACGGACCATGACTTTGGTATCAAAGCAGACAACTAAAATGAAACTGTCCTTGGTGATATAATGCAACCGCTTGAAAACATAACTTTGCCGAAGTCAGAAAGTTAAACAGCCCGTGTTGAAAGATTTAGTAGATCGTCCAGTCACTTCCGCAACTCTATAAGCAATCCGTTATGGGTATGGCCTCCGCTATATATACCGTAGCGGAGCCGTGTTTTCACGTTTTAGAGAACGTTTGCGACCCGTTGCAGAGTATAGCGTTACGAGAGCTAACGCAATGCGACTATTTTGGACACTAAAGCTAAAATAAAAGTGTACAGCAATTGTTAGTAAACTTCTATTCATATCGCTATTTAAATGGGACATTAATTTATTATCGTGTAAGCTTATGTTCATCCTTGCTTCTTTTAAAAGTACGTCCAGTACATTTGCGACGAGTAGACTTGAGATCCACGTTGTTGATGCCGGGTCGGCTTGGTCGTGTACTACAGCCGGCCCGCGCTCGTTTCGCGACACGAGAGAAACCGCGTGATAAGGACTGAAGGCCTGTCCAAACAGGCTACTACAAACCACACGACTCCTGCAAAAGTCGTCAAAATTGAACCGTCCGGCAGTCGTCGGTCGAATGTCTGTTTGGACACCGGCCGAGCCAAATTCACGACTTGCCTCCTCGCCTCCTCCACTTGTCGTTGACGTCGGTGCTCGTCAGACTTGACGTCACACGCCACCTGCCAATGGTATGCCTGATGCCTGTCTATCTCCCGCGGATCACAAAGTCGCCGACCTTGCTACCGCCGTCACCTCGGCAGGAAGGCCAAAGAGGTCCGGCTTCGGATGGATTTGGGAGATTCCTTCGTCGAAGCGCGCGTTTCGGCCGCCTCGGCTCAGCTTTTTTCGTCAAAATCCACGCTCGTAGCTCGAAAAAATTAATAAAGTGCAGTGCGCAAAAGGGAGACTTTTAGTTGTATGTAGAAACACTGAGAACTTAAGAATATAGCATTTATTTTATTAAATTTCAAACCAACCACGTTTGTTTGTCTATACGAGGTACGTTAGGAACAAGAGCCGCGGGAATCCGATCCAATCCACAGAACTGCTGGACGATGACACGACCTTGGACACGACGCGCGCTCGCCTGGCTTGCCCCCTCACACTCGAGTCTTCCCTTTCCCGTTTTCGGGACTTCCAAAGCGGCGGAGGCCTTGAGCGATTGACCGACAGCCAAGAGAGCGTGTGAGTGGCTCTCCGGACCCACGTGATGAGCAGAGCAAGGCCGCCGTGGAGGAAGCGAGGGGAGATTTAGCGGGGGACGCTTCCCCGGCAGCTTTGACGGGAGGAAGTTTCCTCCGACGGCCGGAAGCGCAGCGCAGCAACGACTTGCAGGAGTCGTGAGTGTTGTAGTATCCTGTTTGGACACCCCTTAAGTTGGCCGCATAAAAGAAAATAAAAGTGCGACGGAACTACTCGTTCACTTTAATTTTTTTTTTTTGCTAGTGCGTTTTTAGATATGTAGCACACAGTAGCAGGAGATGCCGCACAAACTAAAAAAGCGGCGGTGAACCGTCCGCTGTGGTGAATCATCCGTTCCCCAAATTTTTGGCGGAAAATACCCTGAACCGCCGTAGTTTGGAGCAAAAAACTGTCTCAAGCACATGCCTTCGGAAGCATTGTGCGGAGGGTTCGTTTTGTAGCGTGACTGGCCTAAGCCTTGCGTCCCGCGTCAACTATTTTGCTCGGTCTGGCTTGATCTGTTTGTTTTGGCGTTTTGATGCTGAATCAATCTGTGGGATCTTGTAAAAGCGGCTCCGCTACTCTGATAATCATGAAGCTGTCGTGATTGCTACCATGGTTTGAGTACTAAAAAGTAACCTACACAGGCAGCAATTGGCGAGCATTTCGATGGGAAAAATGCGGTGCTCACCTCGCCTGAGGTTTGTCCAGGCAGGTTTTCCTCATTTCGTTTTGGAAGACACTTGGTTCTCACATCTTAAGCACTGGGCCTGGCGTGCCAAATGAAATATGTTTAGGTCACGTTTTGATCGTTCGTCATGACGCGCGCCCACCTTTCTCGCAGACGCTATGCAATAAAACAATAAAAAAATCTAAAAGGGACGTTTAAAATTTTGTTTTATTGTTCTTTCTGATGTTTCTTTACCGCACATCGACGGATCGCTGACAGACGTTTCTATTAGGCAATGGCTCGAGCGTGATGGAACGCTAAAACTCCGTTTGCTTGTCGCGTCTGGCCTGAGTCTGTCGGTCGTCGCAGACGGATTTAAGCCTGTTTTACATGCAGCGACTGTGCGAAAAAAATAATTGGTGCAACAGATGACGCAGTGGGTATGATCGCAATGTCTGTTTTCAGATGCTCTAGCAACCGCGCGCGGACTGCTCTTCTACCCAAGGTTAGTTGCAGCGGAAACGTACGCGAAGCCTTTGACTTTTCGTAACATACAACACAAACGTCTCAATAAACACAAGTGTTTTACAAATGCAATATGTAACTAGAAAGTTTCGTAATAATTGAGCATAAAACCAAAAGCTTCTACGTATCTAAACTTATTTTCGAATACGGAGCTATCGCCCATGAAACCTGGCTATTGAATCGGCTGGTTGACGCGAAAGCGATCGCATTGACTCCGCGACAAACTACCAACTTGGTGGAAACCAGTCGCAGAAGCCGCTGCGACAGTGCGACTGCGATTTTAATCGCGCATTTACTGGAAATCGCACCGATTTCGGACGAGAATCGCAGCATGTGAAACAGCCTTTAGACGGGAGTGGAAATAGCAGACGAACGCAGGCGACGGCGGAGGCGGACGCTCTGCTTTTGTGGCCGCGTCTTACGAGCGTTCTATGGGTGGCATAGTAGGATCTGTTCTGAAAGCAGACGACGCCGTACACTGTCGATCGTCTGCCCTCATGACTATAGACGGTGCAGACGGCAGCCTAGAACGCACCGGACGTCGCGAAAAGGAGACATTACGTTTGAGAGCATGTTTGGAGGAGCAGCCAAGCCAATTCAGTAGCAGTGTGCAGGGCCGCCATTCTGTGAGCGGGACCTAGAGCGGGTGATTAATTCCACCTAAATTGCGGCTAATGTCGTAAATTTCGTTCAAAAACTTCTTTTCTTTTTTTCGGGTAAGCTTAAGGAAAAAAATCGTCTCCCAATTATTTCCTTTAAACATTTTTTTGTCTCCTTTTAAGTACGCTTTTTACGGCCAGTTTGAGCGTATGCTCTGCACACCGAACCCCACAGAGGGCAACTCTTGGTGCGGTGGTTCCTGAGGCGCCAGATTTACTAGCAAGATATCCGATTCGCTATAGGGCAAAACGGTCGAGCACCATCATCATTTTCAGCACCGTTTATAGCATGCGCCTCATGAGACCTCGTTTCCTTGTGTTCGACCATCAAAGAAACCGATTTCACTAAGCTGGCAGTGTTGTTATTTGTGACAAACTTAAATGTTATCTTGAATTAACTCGTAACTCCTAGAACTTATTCAATGGTTGATTTCAGTTAGATAGGCTCGTGGTGTTCCTAGACATGCTGCATAGCCATAGTTCGCACTGCAAAAGTCCCCGCAACGAGGACGTGTTAATGCGTAAATGTTTATGATAGATTGAGCAAGTCTTTCTGGCGGAGTTTCTTTTCAACAATAAAAGGCGTATTTCCATCTCGCCCTTTATTGTATCCCGTATCTTCAGAGCTTTTCGATCACCTGTTCACGGATATTAGGGGTTGACAGACATTTCATTATTAAGTCCCTTGAGCAGAGGATCCATAATCTTTCGAAAACCTAAGTCGGACATCAGTGCAGGAGGTATTCCGTATACTCTGACCGTTCTGAGACGTGCCTCAATGATAGCATATCTGGTGATGGTCACTTGGATATTACGTTCCGGTTCTGGTTCCCGAACAATTTTCGATCCCGAACGATTTATGTCTGGTATGCGGTTACTGTTTCAGTCCCTGCCGGAAATAAGGACTTCTGGTAAACCGTTACTGTGTTCCGCGTACTGCACTACTGAAGCCATTGAAGCATGATACTAAGCGCCCATCCATAGTGATACAAGGATCGCGGTGCGCGCGCTTCAAAACATGCTTCAAAGGATCCAGTGGTGCGGTACGCCGAACACAGCAACGGTTTTCTAAAAGTCCCAATTATCAAAAAAGGCTAAAACGTGCTTGCCCAAACAAAAGAAAAAACAAAAAGCGTTAAAAAATTTCGCGCGTACAAAAAATATTTTAAGCAAGTACCCAGCTTGATTGAGGTGAAACTTTTATTACACACTTTAAGTCGCACTTCATCATTGCATGCATGGTGTGCGACACCGTAAGAACATTTTTCTTTGACTCTCATCCCCAACCATCTAATAGGCGTATTATGTATGGGCGACGAAGAAATAATGAAACTTTTGACCATTTTAGTAGTGAAACGATAGAGTGCTTGCAGAACAAGAATGTGTGAAGGTTACGCTTATGTACTAAATTTATTCGGTTGGTGTGGCCACTGCAAAACGATGTTTTCGGTCATACTAGAAGTGACGAAATTCAACAGGGCGGTGCCCTTGTGAAAAAGATCTATTGACGAAACGTTTTACTCAGTTGCTTTCAAGAAGACTTGTACACGTTACTAAAAATAAGCAATTACATTTACAATTAACCATGACCTAATTGTATCAAATTAAAGTTGCGATTATACTTTTATAGAAATAAATGACCGATACCTCAAGAAGCAATTCGTTACTTTCGCGGCGTTATTTGCAACCTTACTTTCCTAGGTTAAGACAGGACACACAAGTGTTATGGAAGCGTTTAGTGTTGCCGCCACTCACACCTTTGTGTCCCTGACCAATATCTGGCTCTCAAACGTCTCATCGGATATTTTGCACCGTTTGAATGTAACGATGTCGTCCGCCGCGCTGAACAAATTTTCAATACACTTTTTTTAATAGGAGCTGCCACCTGCACGCGCGACTGGGTTCTAGATTGAATGGCCAGAAAACATCACCCTCGCAAGGTCTCACCTCTCCTGCACGTTTGACACCCCAAATGTCGGCTAGATCACGCTGGCCAATTGAGAGGCTATGACCTGGTTACTGCTCCCCGAAAGCTCGCCTTTGTTCCCAGTGCGGATAATATGGTATCTGAAGTTGATACAAAGAATTCTTCTCTATCGCTCTTGGATAGAAGGAAGCAAAAGAAAAGGTAAATGGACAAAACGAAAAGGGCGTACAGATTTACTACACAAGATAGTATCACTTTGATTTTTTTTTTGTTAGAAGAAAACATTTTGACGTCAGGAGTTTGCCTAGTATTGTTTGCACGGGGAGTCCGGTCCTTTGTGTCAGTGTGCTCCCCCTTCGTTGGGGGCGAGCAAGCTGTCGAGTTGCGATTTGCAAACAACCAAGTCACAAATAAACGAATTCGAGTCGAAGTTTTAGGTGACGTTAAGAAAGCCTTTAGCATCTGAAGAAAGTCAGGCATTGAGTTTTGTACCTGTCGGTAACAAAAGAATTCCGGTAGAGCTTAAACTAAAAAAAAAAAGAAACAAATATTTTTAACGATTTTTTGTTGTCAATAATTGAAATTCCCGCTTGTTTCCTCGCCGAACTAAAGCGAGAATGTACCTGGATTACAATTATTTACTTACGTAAAAAAGTAACAAATAGATTTCACAATTCAGTTACCTTCTAAAATATGCAAGTATTTGTTTACAAATTTACTGACAAATGTATATTATTACAAGTATTTTTATGACTTGTACCGGATTACATGCAAGTTTGGTTTCAAGCAAGCCGACTCAAGTCCACGGCTGCTATTAATTCCCTTGAACTGCCATACTCTTTTTCCTCTCAAAACTCCGCAGAGCTTTGCAAAAGGCAGGCCTGAAGAGTGTGGCTCTGACCAATGATTTAATTCCTTGCGCGAGTGATTGAATAATAGATTCCCGTGACCTTTCACTCGTATTGTTGGTGTTTACTAAGCCGCCTAATATTTGTCAGATACCATATATAACCATTTCCGCGCTGCGCGAATCTGGGTACGGGCTCAAGATCTATAATTCAGATTATGTTTTCTTAATACGGGAGCGCACATTCAAACGAAGCGATTGTAACAGCTATCATGGACCTGTGGAATGCTTGATAGTACATTGCTTGCGTCTGTGAGGTACCCTGCGTGAAGCAAGTACTTTAAGTGAGAATCTTCTATAGACCAATAGGCTGTCTACAAACAAGTACGCCTTCGCCAACATCAGGTACGGGCACTGCACTTGATCCGAAGCCAGATCCTCGTGAGGTAAAGCGTCTGGACATATGCCGCCGCGCAAGTGCAGAGCTTTTACTTTATCTAATTACACTTCCAAATTTAAACACACTGTTGTTATCGTGTTTCTCTTTAGTACTGGAGACGGGCTGGTAATTGCCTTGCTGAAAACCGTTAAGGATTCTTGGCTGGCTTACGAATTATCGACCGATTGCGCTTACCAGTTGGCTAAAAAAGTTACGAAAGGCTGATGAATAGGCGACCAATACACGTTTTAGAGTCTGAACGGGTTTTAGATACCAACCAGTGTGGGCTCAGAATGAGTAACGCAACTTTGGATGATCTTGTTCGCCTGGAAACTTTCATACGTGAAGCTTTGTCTACATTGCCAGCACTACGTCTCGGCATTCTTGGACTTAGAGGGTAAGTTATGACACCACTTGGAGGTATGGGGTTTTTAAGGACGTGCACACATATTGTAGCTGGGGCCGAATGTTGCCCTGCATAGAATATCTTCTTAATGATTGACCTTTTCAGCTTAAGTTTAACTCCACGCGCACCGATGTTTTTCCCAAAGCAAATAGCGTCCCCCAAGGGGTTGTATTGAGCGCTACTTAGTTTGCAGTTATATTAAATTGCCTTGCTGAAGTAATACCATCATCTGTTTGCTGTCTATTATATCTTGACGACATGAAGCTTTCGTTTTTGTCCTACAATCTCTCCAGTTGCGATCGCAAGCTGCAGGGGTCGATAAATAAAACGAGTAAACGGGCATATAATAATAATTTTCAGTTTCTCATAAAAAAGAAAAAAGAACAGTGTGCGTGCCCTTTTCATTGCGGCGAGGTCTGTCATTTCCTAAGTTTTCAAGTTTCCTAAGTTCAGCTGGCTTTTTTGTATTATGCGCCAACAAGCTCAACTACAGCCTGTTACTGTCATTTCAGTCCTGTTTACATCTCATTAGTACTGCTGTACCTGTAAAGCAAGGACATAAATTTATAGCGGTACGTTTTGACAAGCACCTTAATTTTTAGCTCACGCTAATGAACTGAAAGAGAAATGCCTGCAATCATCCAATCCTCAAAGAACTTTCCCATGTGTTTTGGGGATCTGACTGGCGCTGTCTCATATCTGATTGTACACCGCCCTCTTTCGTTCCCGTCTAGACTATGCTGCAATTCTGTAGAGGTCAGCAAGGCAATATGCTTTGAAGACGCCAGATCCTGTCCATCATCTCAATCTTCGATTTGCAGGAGCATTTCGGAATTCGCCTCTCACGGGCTTGATCGCAGATACTCATCAAACCTCTTAAGGAAAAGGAGACAATACGTTAGCCTGTTTTATGAATACAAAGTTTAACCTACGCTGCACACCTCGTTTTACTTGTGGACAGACCTATTCTTTTTTACGACTTTGGAAAATTAACCAAGTATTATGCGACCTTCAAGCTTTCGGTTTAAAGGTATTTCTACTTCCGTGTAGCTTACAGTCGCTGAGAATAATTAATTACGAGGGTCAAGATAATTTCTACCTGGACTGTAATAATATGTTTATGTGACTGGTCACTGGCAAAATGTAATAAGAGATTAGTCGAACGATCGCGCTATTCAGCAGGAATTTGTAGCATTGCTGGATAAATATTAATAATACCTAAAATATTATAACGATGGCGCCAAAACCTCGTCCTACGTAGAGTTCAGCAGTTTCTTTGAGACATTACAAGAAAGCGAGAAGTATTGACAGAATCGCAAGTATTTTTACTGCTGAGCTTAATGATATAATGATGGCCCTCGAACATATCTTAGATAATAATGTCATAAAAACTACTTTGTCTGTTGACTCCAAAGTGCCCTTCTCTCGATTTGTTCGTTCACGGATTCAAAGAACCGGCTTACACAACAAGCGTGTGTGCAGAAGCATCCTGCTCTCCTACTTGGCCTCGATATCAAGCTTTGCTGTGTATCAAGCTATTTAGGAATCGGTAATGAAGAGGCAAATAAGCTAGCCACTTATATCAAGAATAACCTTGAAAGATCCCTGGGATTGCAAAACGAAGATTTCAAACCAGTTTTCAAAAGATCAATCTATAAGGCTTGGCACTCAGAATGGAATTGGAAAGCGTACAATAAACTAGATGCTATAAAACCTTGTTTAGGTGTGCGTGTTTCTGAGTTTTCATCACAGGAATAGTTCGCATAACATTTTGATCTCCCGATAAAGAATTGGCCATTTGCGCTTAACACAACTGTATTTACCTTTGGGGTGAAGATGCCCCCAGGGCGTAAGCATTGCTGCAAAGTAGTGACTATTTTGCACATTTTGTGGCACTGAAGGCACCTAGACCAACAACGATGCTAATGTTTTCAAGATCTCATTAGATATCCTCTTCCGTTCCGCTCTGCCTTCCTTCTTGGTAATCAACTCCTAGTCCTTTTCGGCGTGTTTCATAATTTTCTAAAATAACTGGCTATTGCGCCGGTTGTAAAGTTTATCACCAGATATGCCCCTCTCATTGTACATATTTTAAAAAGTGGCAGAATATGGTCATGCTGATTTTGCATCACAAAATTTATAGTCTTCATCATGTACCATCATAATATAAATTCTAAGTTATACATGGCTTATGTTCATAATATTATTAGATCACTAGCTACTATAACTCTGCTTACTCCTTTATCCTTGTTTCAACATTAGTGTATGCACAGGCGCATTTTGACTCTAGTAGCAAAAAATCACACGCTCAATTACACTCGATACTGCCTTATTCTTATTTAAAAAAAATATATATGGCTTCCCCTCGGAGGTGTTTGACTGAAACATTTCTCGATTCCACCGTGCTGTCATTTTAAGTATAGGTCATCACGTGGAACACAAATCCATTGTCATCTACGGCGTTCTCAGACCAATCCAAGTATATTGCATACATATAGTCCTTGCATTTCTTGTGATGTCAGGGCGGTTGACTTGTTACAACGGTTATTTCCACGACTAAAATCAGTTGTTGCCACGAGAAAATGTGTAACAAATACGCTACACCTACAACCGCGCAGCTGAAAGTCCCTCAAATTTTGTTTTGTCCTGCAATTTATGAGAAAATAACTTACGTTCACGGAGTGAGGTGTGAAATATTTAACGTTTTTATGGCTGCATATGGTGGCGACAATTTTCCAGTCTTAAACAAATGCGTGTGAATAAAAGGTAATCTATATTTTCTGGCATATTAATAATACCCGCGAAGTTAAAATATCTAAAACATATATTTGCGGAAAGATTCTACTTCCTTAAATGGGCACTGCAACGAAATCTTAGGGAATATTTTATTGTCTAATTGTCAACCGTGTTCTGGCCACACAAAAAAAGACACTGACTTTGAAACACAAATATATCATTTAAAAGTAATAAAACTCATGCCTGTGCGTCAAACTACCAAAGAAATACCGACATGATCAAAGGTCACAATATCTCACAGCCTATTGCGAAGGAGCCCCGCATGCTCATAGAGGTGTTGATGATAATAACGTCTTGGTTTCGTGAAACATTGTGACAAGTCCTAAGAAAAAGGTTCCGGTGGGGGATTACCTGACTTCTTGAAGCAGCAAAGGTTTATCATGGAAATAAACAAAAAACTCACCAAAAACATATACATTCATTCGTGATTTGTTCTAGAAAATATGCGACAGACTATTATATAAGAGTCGATCATGTCAAACGACCCAGATCTAGCGCTCGACCACCTCCGATTTATAAAAAAAAATACGCATGACCCTTTGCTAGCAATGGCCGTAGCCATGCCCTGAACTATGTTTGAAGAAAAAGTATTTTTGACAACGAGACAACGGTTTCAACTTTTAAAAACAGCCTGAAACTAGGCATCACTCAATACTTAATGAAAAATTTGTTTTTTTAATGAAACACCCTCCAATTTTTTTCTTAAATTTGCTCGGCTTTCGGCTTACAATTTGGTTGGACTTGTGCAGTTTTGTATAGTTCAAATATTAAAATAAAACAATTTTTATTTAATTTTTACAGTCTTGATATTTAAAAAAAAAATAGATATCTAGTTCCTACCGATGCCTAATTTAACTTTTCACCGGCTGCCCTGTAGGTAAATAATCTATAAAATGTTTTGTTCAAACCGCCCAATTAAGCATCTTCAGTAAAAAACATACTGAATTTGCAAAAAAAATGTGCGTTTTGACGCATGAACAATTGTTTATTTCACACAGTGCTGGTCCAAGTAAAAATACAAAATATGGTGAATTCGGAAGAACAATGATGATGATGATGATGATTAACTTTATTTCCAAAGGGTTGCGCCATGGCCTCATTGAGGCATGGGGAACATCGATTTTTTTTTATTTTAGAAGTTTAATCAAAATTATTTTTGTTGAAAGCGATAAAAAAAATCATTTTTGAAGTACAACTTTTGCACCACAACTTTGCGTCGCATCTTATCGCCTCTGCGCCCCACAGCACGCCACCTGCGACGACATATGACACGATCAGGTCCAAAGAAAGGACGGAGTTTGCTACCGCTTCCCCTTGTCCGTCTCTCCGGCTGCAAGGGAAGAAACGGCGGGTATCGTGTAGTAAATCGGAGGTGCCGCCAATGCGTAGCCATAGCAGGCCCCTCACCCTCCGAAACGTGATGCCTAAACGACGGGTGGCATCAAAGGACGTGGACTTCTCCATGCCATGCCAAAGGTCCCACAGCCACCTCTGATTCCTAAAATAAAATTAATGGCTCTTAACCCGTAACGTTTGTGGTGCCTCTCTAAAATATTTTTGACGAAAAACAAATGTCATGAATTAAATGATGGCGGTTTGAACTCGTAAAAAGGTTGTCAAACTAGGAGTCATTTAATAATTGTTGAAAAGTTGTCACAAAATTCGACTATTTTTTTTCTTTTGCGGGTTTTTTCTCGAGTGAGCGCATCCGCTCGTCGGTCACCTCGCGGATTGAGCGGGAGAGCTGGGGACATCGGCTGGTGCTGTTTCGCGGTCCCCGCTAATCATGAACTGCTGGAGAGGTCCCGTGTCGAGGAGGGTGCAGCGGTGTGTTTTGTCCCCGACTCGGCCGGCTGTTTTGATCTTTTTTTCTTTGTGTGTTCGTGTTAAGGAAAGAAATGGGAAAGTGAGGACCTCGGCTTGGTTCCGGGCCGAGAGAAGGCAAGTGTATGTAAACTGTTAGAAAAACTCCCGTCAAAGTATGGGACACATACATGCTAACCTTGTTGCCACAACATGTACTGTATTACCGGACTACAGAACATGTTCCATACTTCTTTAGTATGGGACATGTTGTTGCTGTATGGGCAGCCACAACAAGTTCCATACACCATCATCACGGAATAAGTGCTGTATGCTACAGGAAATGTACCATCATGGCACACGGCAGCACATGTTCTGTTGCAAGCCATGCCAGAACACGTACCATTTTTACGAAGTACATCACATGTTCCAATGCGTCCAAAACAGCACAAGTCACATTTCTTGTACGTACGGAAAAAGTTCAGTCTCGTTTGTGATGGTACTCGCCCCATTTTATGTTACTACCGCTATTCACGAGTACATCCGGGCTTTGTTTGTCACATGCCAAGCTCGTCCTTGAAAACATTGATATGTGACATGCAAAAGAGGGATGTCCTGCCAATGTGCAGGTGTAACTCGATGCAGGTATTTGCAGCATATAATTACCTACAATACGTAAATGTTCCCCAAACTTCTATGGAAAATTCGAACTGTCGTATCTAATGCGAGCACTATCCTGGAAACAGAACAATGAATCTGTGACATATATGCTCAACAGCCAGGAATGCTATGAGAAGGTGTTCGCATGCTACTTCAATTTTAGGGAGCATTGTACATGTAGTGACGGGGATAAAGGCAGGTAAACATTTGTAAACATCCTCATGAAACTAAGTTCAGCTTGGTCCTGTTGGTTCCAAACCATAGCAACGGACCCATTGTGAAGAAGAGTGAACAGTTTGCTGCTTCAAAAGTATTTACATTTATTTTTCTTTTAAATGACTAGAACACATACACAATAAAAAAAACACGTCGTGCCGCAAATATTTTGGGGCAGCTGAGCCATTGTTATGAGGCTTTCAAAAAGATGAATGTGAGCAACGTCTTCCAAAGAAAAATGTAAAAAAAATATGCTGACACGCTACACCTCGAAAAAAACCATCTTGGCCTATGACAACAAATAGTAATATGAACAATAGAAAATGAAGGTTAATCTAGACAAGCGCCGAATTTTCTTTCCACTTCTTTTGGAACTCCGAGAGCTCTTGAAGGACTCCCTGCACCTTCGGATGCACCAGAGCAACTTTTCTTGACGACTGTCGGGACCCCTCCTCTTGGTTCATTGCCACAAGTTGCCTGAAAGAAAGAGGACTTAAATAATGGGTTGGAATATGTAGAGGAAGATGTATAACAGAAGCTAAAGAGTTCCTGGCTCCTTTTTCAACTTCTGTATCGGTTAGTAATCCAATCAGGACGAATTCTAAATCTTGTCTATAGTATACTTTTGAAGCCGAGACAAACGCCCTTAATTTGGATAGTCCGTGCACACGCTATGAGCGTCTGACCCTTGCATTAAGACGGATTGTGACTGTACACAAAAAAAGTTTCAGCCCACTGGCGTCAGTTCTCAGTAATAACTGGACACATGTCTGCCCACAACGATAAGACATTTCTACAAACCGAGACAGTGGCGACAAAGAAGGACAGACACATACGTCTCGAAAAAAGAGTCATAGTACAGGCTAGCTGGTGGAAGTCAACCATTTCGTCGTTTACCCTGAGACTGGGTTTTTTTTTTAGAAGAGCAAAAGTAACAGAAAAACAGACAGGTCTGTTTTTCTGTTACTTTTGCTCTTCTAAAAAAACCCAGTCTCAGGGTAAACGACGAAATGGTTGACATACGTCTCAATTGAGACGTATGTCTTTGTCCTTCTTTGTAGCCTCCGTCTTGGGTTGTAGAATGTCTTATATTAACCAGCTCGCCTGCCTAGTAAAGTTGTCCACGATACTTCAGTTAAAAAAAAAATCACAGTACCAGTCAATGAAATTTTGCAAAAAAAGTCTGCCTGAAGTGCTTAAGCAGAATATTCGAAGATGTTATATTTCTTTTTAGTCCAAGTTTTCCAAGTTCGAAGTCCGGTTTTCATGTTCCTCCACCGTATCAGTTTCAAATAACGTTTTCATGACTCACTGGTTTTCACGAATTCACGCTTAGAAAAGTTAGGGTGTGATATTTAGACTCCGCGAAGTTGGTCAGGCAATTAAATGAGACAACGAGTATCCCGGATGTGCTAGAATATTTGCCAGTGCAGAGTTACGTGTGACCATAGATCAGTAATTGTGACCGCCAGCCCGGGGGGGGGGGGGGGTCTTTAACGTGCATCACGCGGTAGTGATCTCACGAACGCACTATTTTACGATACTAATCCAGTTCGAAACGGCCAGGGGTGGGCAGGAGGTTGAGGCTGAAACAAACCTTGAAGCTACCTGGCAAACTACCTCCCCACCCTTTGCACGCTGGTAGTAATCCGATCGAACGCCGCCTAAGTGACGCTGGCATATAGTAAGTTAAGTTTGTACTTGTCCTGGAGGCTTATTTTCCGGGACGGAGGAATCGCCTCGCAAAAAACACAGAAGCCGACACAACTCGAGGTCGAGAAGCGTTCTACCACACAAGTGGCGTCGGAAAAGGAAAAAAAAAGGGGGGGGGGGGGGGGCTCCAGCGTCCCTTCCGGATATTTCTGACTGTTAAAGGAAACAATACGGGGAAAGAGGGCGTGGTCGAGCTTATTTTAATCTCAAATTATTTATGCATATGTATAGCTACTGTCGCTCTTCACTGCATAAAAGATCGCGTAGATGGTCATTGTCGGAAACTCGTTGTCAGAAGGCACTACTTGTCACATGCTTAGTGGTTCGGAAGTTCAAAGCTATGTCTTTTCGACCGGAATAACTGTGCCTTTAATAAAAAAAAAAAATAAACATATGCGCTTGTCCGTGTCTACTCGCATGTGACTGTCCCTTGTGTTGCGCAAAAAAAAAAAAAACCTTTAGACTGCATTATGAATTAACTAGGCCAACAACAAGTTTGAAATATCAATAAATGTGGGGATAAAAAGCTGGAGAAAAAAAAACTATCAAGAATTCGCCAGAAGTGTTGCATTCTTGCATATTCAGAGGCTCAGAACTTCGAAACAAGTTTCTCCTACCAAAATGTGCACAGGCTAAAAGAAACACGTCCCAGGAACGTAAAGCGGAAAAAAAAATGTTATATTTTTTTTCTTGAACAATATTAGAAATCTTCTCCCATGAGTTAATTCATTCCTTAACGTGAAAAAACAATAAATACATTATTTTGTATTCTGCAGATAGCAATGATATGTACTGTCTGTGGTGTTAATTTAAATGTGATACCTCAAACAACTTAGTCGAAAATAAATACCCAGTTTAGGGAATAATTGCCCGTAGGTACAGTACATGTTTTGGACATTTCTTCGAAACTCACCTTGAATAATAATAATCATATCTTAAGACGACACTTACCTAGGCTGTACATGATCATTCTTAAAAAGTTTAACATCTCTACCATAAATAGCTTCGGCTATAGCGCGCTTCAAATATGGCACAAATGACAATCGTCAAAAACCCGTCGTCCTTCCTCGCCCCTTCGTGAATTTTTTTTTTTTTAACTAAGCATGTTAGAACATTGAAATAAACGGCATCGTCTTTCGTAAGGAACGCAGCACCGCATGTAAAAATTCGAGATAAAAAAAATCACGAATGTACCTCACTACTTGAATTCAAATGAAACCGTCCGCCGGTCTTTCGAAGTTCGACGAACGTCGAACTTTTACCCTAAAAGTTCAGACGAACTTTTGAATTTTGAGGATTCGAAAGTTCGAAACTTTTCGAATTCTCTTGATAAAAAAGTTCGAAAGTTCGAAAATTATCCCATTCCTTAGTGTAGGAAGTTCGAAAAGCTTCGCACTTTTTAGTGCAAGAAATATCGAAAGTTCGAAAATCATCGAATTTTTTGGTCCATCAAGGTCGAAAGTTCGACAAGCATCGAATTTTGCAGCGTGATATGTCCAAAAGTTCGAAAAGGATCGAATTTTTTAGCGTAATAAGTACGACGGTCGAAAAGCGTTGAACTTCGTAGTTTAACAAGTTCGAAAATTCGACTTCCGTCGAATTTTACGATAGAGAAAGTTCGAAATCTTTCGAACCGCCCGATTCGATCATCGAAACTTCGGTTAGAAAAAAGTTCGCGGCATCCATAGCTGTAACCATACTTGGGTAGTAATTCAATTACAGTAACTAAATTGCTGTAATTTAATTACTTTTCTTTGTAATTTGTAATTGCAATAATTACTTTCGGCTAAAAGGAATTGTAATTGTAATTTAATTACTTTCTAGCGCAAGTAATTTCAAAATTTTAGGCACAATTACAATTACTTTTGCAAAACTTTGAAATGCCAACGCAACCTCCCTGAAAGCCTCAGCGCTCGCTCAAGCGGCCTAGCTCTAGGTGAACAAGAATAACACACACGCACAACATAAATACTGTCGCAATGCTTGTTGTTTTGTTGCTTACACTGCGGGCTGAGCTCGACGGCACTGTGTAGCGCCGTCTGCTGTGCGAGCAGAAAATAATAGCGTAAACATGCCAAAATATTGAAATAAATAAATTGAGCTTCAGCTTTCAGCCGAGGTTGGACATTTTAATTGTCTATGACGTTACTTTTCTTTATTTTTCGCCCGTTTTTTATGTCCCTCTTCCAGTACTGTCGCATATTTGTGTCTTTGCATTATTTCAAGTTTATTTCCTGTTTGTTTTACTTTGGATATTATTTGCATAAGCGTTTTGGAGACTGATCTCGCACCTGTGAATATTGTCACCAATGATTCGAGAGTCCCGATTCGGTTCTTACGCATATATGAGCCATTATAATTTCAACTCAAGGTAAATATTTTACAATACCATGATATTTGTATGAGAATGCGGTCGTATCAGCGTGTGTAGACATTAATTTTATATTAACACTTGTAAAATATTCACATACAACTAATTGTCACATTTTTATTTGCCTGGCTAACAAAAGTCTGTCAACCAAATTTTTTTTAGCAATCTGGCGTCTTCCAGGGTTTGAACTAATTCATTAATATTTATTAAAAATATAAGAACGTAGTACTTCATTGCCCCAAACTGTCAAGTTCTACCATGAATTTAACAAAATGCATAAAAGGAAATTATACAACACGCGGCATTTATGCAGCGATGCTTAAGCCCCTCAAACATTGGGGCAAGGAATGCACAAATACGTTTCATTCTATACAAATCGTTTAGTTATATGTCCCAAGTCGGGTCGCTCTCAGATATAAGTAATTGTAAAGTAATTGCATTACTTTTTAAAAGTAATTTGTAATTGTAATAATTACTTTTCA